>JAUYWI010066321.1:0-15042 GCA_034780595.1 Parotoplana pacifica
TGATGCAAAAATAACATTAGTGATGTTTGTTTTACATATTGTGTTAATTTAATGCCATTCGCAAAAAAATTAAGAAAACAATTAACTTTAAACATTTAAAAACAAAATTATTGCACTTGGCGCGTTTCTTTTGACCGGGGTTATATGCAAACAAAGCCAATCAAAAATATAAAAAATCATTGAAAAAGTCGATTCAAATTAAGTTCAGCCAGAATGAAAAATCAGAATTAAAGTTCTCGGAGAGCTGACATTGTATTCTTCTACACTGGGTTCTGTTACTTTACTTTCTGGACCAACTATCAAGACAAACATTTGATTTTATAATGATCTAGATCTCGTAAACCTTATGATTTTCTTCAAATTATCAAATTTTTCACAATTGTCAAAAAAATCTTTCTGAAAACCCTACTGATGTTACATTATACCCAAGTACATATTAATTAATATTAAATAGTAATAAATATAGAAATTTGATAATAAAGTTTTCATAATCGAATAATAACCATTAAAAATTATGTATCATTAAAAAATATGTATCAGAAATTATTTATCAGACGTGGAGATATTTCTTTAGTTGGACGGAAGAAAATAATTACCACATTTAAGTTGATATTTTAAATAGTTCATATAATAGGAAACAAACGTTTGTTTTAGATTAATTTAACACAAATACTTCGTTTTGGATTGTGACTGTTTAAACAAAATCACCATCCAATACAAAAAAATGTAAAATTAATTTTAACCAATAAACATTTGTTATCTATAATATTAAGGTGATAAGGATGCCAATAGACAGAAATGTTATCAAAGTTTTATCTATAATATTTTCGATAAATGGCAATTTCTATGGATTTCGTCTGACACCAATTTTCTATGAAAAATTACGAATAGATTATAGACATTGTAGGGAAGGGTCATTCATTTGTTTTCTATCAATATGTAAAGTATCAATTTTCACCTATTGTAGTTAGGTGGCTTAGTTAGAAAATAATAGAAATTTAGTTATAAGAATGAGAAAAGTACCAAACGTAAAAATTAGGTGGCTTTATACTTAAGCTTTAAAAATTGCACTTATTAATTTGTGATATTCATAAAATGCATTTAGCTTAAATAAACAAAAGTTATTAAACTAGAAAAAGAAGCCAGACAACTCAGACAAAATGATGTTTTTCTTGTACCACCTACCTATGTACATAGTTTATTAAATTAGATATCATAGAGCATGTTTTTTAAATAATATTGTACAACTGGTAAGTTTAACTTCACAAAAGGTCATTTGCTACTAAAAATGGATCCTTGCCTGAAACAGAAGTGACACGCTCTGGCACAAACCAAGTTTCTCCGTGCCCTCACAACTAAAATCGGCTATCAGCTTACGACTAATGATGAATTAATGGAGGCCTCAAATGCTATCCATGCAATTTCCAACACAATCTGTATGCTTGAATGGACGAAAAGGGTAATATCTTTTAGTCCTAGTTCAGAGCAAACAGATCTTCGTGTGTGTCTGGAAACAATGGATACGTTGAGGCCATCCAGACAATGAGTGGAACTCCTTGGCGACGTAAAACGTCGATGGCGGAGCTACGACCCAATCAATGCCAGCGGACAGCCGAAGTGAGGATCCCCCAGTATGAAAACTGGGAGTAGCACGAAGAAACGTAGTTGAAACCAGAAGGTGTTATAACTTATTCCATGCAAGGATCCACCTCCAATCGACAAACATGGTGAGTGCCTGCCGACTGAACCAATGGATCGGAAGAGTCCAAACTTAGCAAAGTGAAGAATTGAGTTGCTTATATACCTACTGCAATCAGCAGCAGTTGTGCAATAGTTATTTTTGGATTAAGCTAGGTATGCTAGCCTGCTTGCTACTGACTATTGATCGTTTATAGAGTTGCTATTAACAATGTATTTCATATTATATTGCGTACTTACCATATTTCTCTCTGTCGTTTTGTGAATAAAATAGATACCGTTTGAATGAAAAGTGCAGCCTAACGCTACTGATCGCAGAAGAAGAGGCTAGTTAGTTGTCATAACAACAGATTTGATTATCTCTTAGGTAAGACGTGTTGTCAGGCTAGGCATCGATCTAAGCAACTTAGAACTAACATTTTGATAGTGTTTTGTGTTGAATGCTCAATATACCTAGAATAGAATTTGCTGACGTATTCATAAAGTTGTTTCACCATTTAGATGTTCACATAATATTGTGCAATACTAACAGCTAATAAACTACAGCTGTTGTAGTTTTATAAAAATTACAGTTAGCTCTCTATGGTTGTAACCATTCTATCATTATAGTTAAAACACTAAATTAGCTACAAGAAAAGACACATTGTTTTCAAACATCACATCTATAGAAGACAAATTAATATAAAGAAATATGTTAAGTATAATAAAAATTGGTTAATTATGCTGAGGTACCTACAAGAAACTAAAATCTTAGCTAATGATAATTTAATCAGTTTATGCGCCGTAATTGAATTCAGTATGAATAAACAAATTCTTTGCAACTAAATTTTTGTAGCAATCTCTTTTAGTAGCAATATGTAACAAAATGGTAATGAGATCATTCATACCTAATATTGTTGTCATTAAAATAATGAAATTACATAAGATTTCATATGAAAGGAGAAGCACATTGACTTTGTGGTAGTTTATAGTTGACAAGTTGCAACTAAAATCATTTATACAATAATTTGTTTAAAAAATGTCACGGGAATTATTTTTATCGTAGAGAAAACAATTTTATCAAATTTCCCATGTACAAAAATAATTTTTAGAAGAATTTTTCTTTCTTCTTAATTTTCTGGACTGCCAGCAACCCATTACCGTCTGTGACCAATTCTGAATAGGAACTTCTAGATTCTGGGGTTGGGGTTGTCTAACATCTTATCCGGATTCCTTTCCTCTCTACATATATCCCACCTCACAGGCAACCTATCATGACATGTTCCGCGTTCTCCTCTTTAGGAAAATAATTATACTGTCCAAAGTGTTCAAAATTTTATATTAATACAAAAATATTTACAAAGTAAATACCTCTTACTTGTTAACAGAATCGGCTTCGGAGTAACTGCATTGTTGCTCAGCCCTCCTTTTCAGCCTCTATTTGAAAGTAGATGAGCTAAGGGTTTTTAATAGCAATCGATTGAATCGATGATGGCAGTTCTGATACAATTAGAAAAACTTTCCAGAACCACGAGCTAGGCTCTGGGATCTAAGCAGTTCACAGTATGCAAGTTAATTTGTTGTTGTTCTTCATCAGAACTTTTTGTAACATTAAATTAATGACATGTTAAGAGACCTCTGTCAAGCAGGAACGTTCCATGAATAGTAGACGCAAGTAATACCAACATACAAGATCTACCTACTCTAATTATTGAAAAAGTTTTTATGAAAGCTACAAAGAAATTTTATGTCGTACTTTTACATTTTTAGTAAAGGAAAAAATCAGCTGAGGAAAAGTCCGGTATTTTAATCTGTAGCGTTAAATTAGTATTTTAACCCTTCGTTGATCATGGGGGGAGGACGTTGTACACCCCTTAATACTTAGCTCTGGGTCAAAGATGTTATCGCTGAAGTAAGGGCGCATTTTTTCTCGTATTTTTTTAATATCCCTCAAGATCATGTGGTAGGCGCTCAAAGTAGTCAATCCTGAAGTGAAAATTAGGCATATATGGCTCATATTTGGTATGTACATCTGTTAAAAACTCTTCATTGTTCAACACATATTTCGGGTTTCGAAAATATTGATTTTTGTCCACAGGGTTCAACCTGCGAGCCAAGAAAAATCAGTTATTAATGATAAAAAAGATAAATTGATAAAACTGATGCATCACAATCTTCTTAGTAACTGGAGACATTTTCATTAAATTATTTTCATCCAAACAAAAATTATGAAACATTTTGTGACCATAATGGACCATAGATAAATCTGTATGGGAAAATATGAAATTTAATTTTATGATAAACTAAAATTCAAATTTATTTATTGAATTGATCCTAAAGTTACCAAAACGATTAAGTAACGTGTCTACAGGGTGCAATCTGAGAGTTAGAGCCAATATGTTTCTTTTCTTTTGATAATAAATTATGTCAGGAATAGATTTTTCTATTCGCAAAAGTAACTACCAAAAAAATCATAAAATTAATTGATCCAATTAAAAGTTATGAAACTTTTTTGTGCCAAAAATGAAATTTTTAAAAACCCTTGATAAAATAATATAACATTTTTGGTATGCCTTCAAATATGACATATCTACTTTTATCTGATACATTATTACTGTGGCAAGTAAAAATATCCTAATTTACGCAAAGTCTAAAATTGAGGTTCACGGAGTTTGGACCTGGACAGGAATGAAACATCAAAAAGGGAATTTAAAAAATTCTTTTTAGTGACGACCATATTTAATCAATAACCTCTAAAGTAATTACAAGCTATTTCAAACCATTTTGAATTATTAAATTACCTCAGCAAAACATTTTATTAAAAAAAATCAATTTGACCGGACTTGACCTTTTAACGCAGAAACTATAAAATGAGCCATCACAAAATTTAATACATTGCTTCAGATAAATTATGCACTATAAGTCTCAGCTATGAGAAAAATAGAAGGCTTATTCGGGAGTTTAAAGCCATTGATATTTAGTGTCCAGACCCTATCAAGCATTAATAATCGATATTTTTTTTGAAACTCAATTATATTTATTTCAAAACAACTAAAATGATATAGAATGTCATAATAAACCCTTTTAAACCATTTTAAGCTCTTTATTTACGATGAAAAATATTTTCAATAAAATCAATTTTCAGACCTGCCCTGGTATTTTGGACCTCCATAGACAAAAAGTCATAAATGTGAAACATCTAATTTTCTAACACATTATTTCTAACGCCTTCTTTATTCTAAATCTAAAATTTGACCATAATAGTATGTTTCGTTTAGATTATAGCGCCATTTATGTGATTTTAGCTAAAATTATCCATTTTTGTCTTTAAAAAAATTGATAATTTTGAGACATACAGGGCCGTTACAGGGACATACTATAACAAGAGACAGTTAACAACATAGTTTTGTCTGCCACTAACTTTATGCTGTATTTTATATCTCGGAAACTACTGAACCAATTGTTGAACAAATTTTTAGAACTTTATGGTGATAGATCATGTGGCCTTTGGTTTGGACGAGATCAAAGAATTTTGAATGGATTAGAATTGACCAAAAATAAGAACTTTTGATATTCAACAATTTAAACATGATTGTTGTCCTTGAATTTGGTCTATATCGTAGGACCCACAATTGTTGCTTATTTACATGTGGCTTATAACTCAACATTTATGACAGATATGAATGCCATATTCTAGAATTGTGTCACTGATGGTAATATCTTTCAAATAAGAAAGAACTTTGTAATTATTTATTTCTGTTGCTGAGATATTTAATATTTTTTAATTTGTCAATAGTACACACACTATATCTCAGCAACAGAAATAGGTAATTAAAATTAATCTTTGGTTTTTGAAAAATATGGCATTCATATCTATTATACGTTTGGAATTATAAATCCAAATGTCAAAATATCAATAATTGTTAGCCTTAATATATCGGTCAAATTTGAAGAGACCTAAGATTAATTTTCAATTGTTTTTTTTAAATAGTTGAATCATTGAACATCAAAGTTCTCAATATTGTTCACTTCTAATTTTTGAACTTGATGTTTTCGGATCTTTGAACCTGTCCAAACCAAAGGTCATGTGACCCATAACATCAAAACTTTCAAAAATATACTTTTCTTATAAATATAAAACAATGCTCCAAATTTCAAAGCAATTTGTTCAGTTGTTTCAGAGATATGAGAAACGGGCCTTTAGAAACCAGCCTAGAAGAGTTAGTGGTACACAACACCACAGTCCCGTTTCAGTATGTCTTTGCCCAGAAAAAAAGAAAATGCAACAAGTTGCATAGAGGAACTAAAATTTACGTTTTATCGATTTGAAAAAGGTATTATTTTGACATGATTTTTGATTAAAATTATGTTCAATCATTGCTAAAAAAAATTATTTATATAACCTAATAATATCAGTTTGATTTTAACTAAAGAATTGGGACAAAATTTAAAAAAGGTTAAAGTACCTACCAACATACCACCTATATTTTAGTTTAGTGTTTATCAAGTACAATAATAACTATTTTTTATTATTTTCTTTTATTTTATATACATAGGTTTAATAGTTTTTATTGTACTTGATAAAAGGGTAATCTGAAATTGAATCTTATTGTTTTTTTCCTAATTTTTAAAATATAAATTAATATAAATTTTAAAAAATTCTTAGATAAAAAAGAATTTATTTTAAAACAATGTTGTAGTAATGATATGATGGCATATTTTATCCGCATCAGAGGATTAGTAAAGGGTTTAAAATCACGTTCACGTACCTACCATAAAAAAGTTGTTGTTTTTATTTTAATAATGACCGATACAAACACAAAATGCTCAGGCTAAATTGCTCTCTCACATTCCCCACTATAGACAGGGTTAATATTTCAAATTGTACTTTTACGATATCATTTTCATTTGAATTTTGAAGCGACTTCAATTTAATAATTCTCGGTTCGAATATCCCCTTTTCTGAATCATTTTTTACAATATTATCTAGTCGTCTTATATTTATTGATTAAAAACAAATTAATAGGTATTGATTTTAAAAGATGTTGATCTGCTGTAAAGTGTCATTTATCGTAAATAGTATACGTCTTTTAATAAGTACTACAAAATTAGATGGCAAGTATAGTTTCGCAAGAAAAATGTAGATTGTTGTTTTGTTGTAAAAGGTTCAAATTGACTACCTACGTGAACGCACATACGTCTTTCATATCATCTAATTTAACAAGTTACGTAGTCAGATCACAAAGAATTGCACCACGTTTTGTCAACGATCTAATAGCTGATTGGATGACCTACTTCACAATACAGCTGCTCTGAATTCGTCAGTAGACGTTTGTAGCTGTAGTATGTGGCAGTGAATTCCACTTCTACTACATTTGTCTAGACTATATAAGCAGCAGAGCAATAATTTCAACTTCAGAGGTTAGTACGCCATACCAGTTGACAAGTTGCAACGTCATGTTGTTCTTTGTCCATTGGAAATGGATACTTGGTCTAGCACAGCAATACTTCCCTGTCTGGACATTTCAAACTCTTACTTCGTGCTACTCGCAGGTTTCGTCCTGTGAGATATCTCTCGGCTGCTCATGCTCACCTGTTGGGTCGAGGCCCCGCTATCTACGTTCACACGTTGCTAAGGGGTTCCACGGTGACGGAGTGGCCTCACATTTTCAGCTGGTGTTTGAACAAAAAGTTGAATTTGTTCCACTGATAATCAAGTGATCAGGACACCTTTTAAATTTGTGAGCCTCTCTGCTTTTGTCTTCATTACGAGTTCCGCATGGATGACATGACTTCCTGAGTGATACAAGCACGACCAAAGAGTTTGACATGTCACAGACGGTGCAGTACTCTTGTTCTAAACCAGGTTTACTCATTTCCAGTCGACAATATGTTCTTAATAACATTCAATAGAAAACTATAATACGAAAGATATTTTAAAAAATTTCGCTTTTCTGTGAAATATTGGCTTCCCTAACAATAGTTTGGAAAGTCAAAAGTTGATCAAATAAAGATTAAAATTTGAACCAACATTATCATATGACAGCATTGTTAGCTTGTATTATAAATTTGTAAATACACCTTCTGTTGCCATGCAGATATTGGCATCTCATTGGCAACCGTTCATAGAGGATGACAACGGATTGTGTCCAAATTTCATTCGAATATTTCAGTTATAACTTACCGATTTTATTGTAATTTCGAATACTTGATTAGACTAAACAAATTACCTTTCACCTCATTACATCAATTGGTTTTCTAATAGAAATAGACAAAAAGACTCATTTTCAAAGGTCTTATACAGAAAACCATTTAGGACAGATGAAAGCTTTTGAGATAAAAACGAACTAAAACAAAGTAGGTACATACATTTCAATTTATCCGTATTATTTTATTTTATAATGGTAATTTGGTTATCCTTGTTATGCGCTGTAATTGGCCTGGACCTGCGTGAGTAGCCTTTAATAAAGAAAAAGGCTTTCAAATATATTTTTCTGAATATTTTCTCTTTTTATGCTACTATAGCAATTTTTCCTTTTTTATACTTTGATAGGAAATATATGAAAAAAAATTTATTGATATTTCCTGGCTGTTGTTCTGGGCTATCATTTGCGAGTAATATGAATAAGTAGTATATTTTTATCAAAGTATGCCTGTTTTTTATTATTACTCTTCTCACATTACTTAATTCGGAATCAGACATTTTTGCAGGTATAAGAGCCCTTATACTAAAGTTTCTAATACTTGGGACCTTAATAATATACATGTTTATAAGGGTCCCTGCTAAATTATCTACTTTTTCAGAGCTATTGTCTTTCTTATAGAGAAGATAGTACATAGAACCTTGTTTTGGCATAGCATTACTTTTTCATCTGATGTTTTGTTTTCTAATTTATAAATGTTACCTCCTTTCTATAAGAATTAGCCAAATTAAATACCTAAAAGAGTAAAGTAGTTATGACAACATTTGTGTGTGTTGTAGAATCATTGTCAAAAATGGTGTCATACCCAACATCTGTTGATATGATCCTAAATGCAGCAGATAAATAGCTTCAACTTCAGAGGTTAGTACGCCATACCAGTTGATAATAAACAGTATGTTGTTCTTAGTGTTACTGAAATTTCTTGTAGATACTTTGAAGTTAAAGTTTGACCTTGCATTTCTGCCCTAAGCTAACCCGGTGGTTCTCTGAAAAGTTGAAATTGGGCCAAAATGGACAACATGAAACTAATTAATGTTTGCTATCACCTACTGTATTAACATTCCAATGTTTCAGAATTACGATTTTAAATATTGATTTTGTCAATAGTAGGTAGGTAGGTAAGTACAACTAGAGATTTTAATGTCATAAAGAGCTCATATAAGAAAAGTGTGTTCAACATCCATCAAAATTTCAGAAAAATCTATTACACCCAAAAATTATGAACACTTTTGTATCCAAATATTGACGGTACATATCAGGGATAATATAGCAGGTCAATGTGGTACATACTTTTAGATTTTGCCTAATTAAAATTCCCTTTGGTACAAAAAAACTATTTTTTATTTAAAATTACCTGATTTTATTTTTTAAAACATTGATTTACATCATTTAATCCACATAAAATTAAAAATACAGGTAGACAATAATAAATTGTGTAGTGTTTATTAGAATTAAGGTGGGTATGATTTTTGTTACCAAAGAAAAAAAATACTGATAATATGCAATTTGCTACTGTAGTAATAATGAACATTAAAAGTACAAAACTTTAATTAAATTTAAAATATGAGACAAAAGAGGATATCTAACTGCATTTAGATTCTTAGGCATTTATTAGAATAAATAACAATTAATTTATTTAGTTAAAAAATACAATAGAATGTAGTTATATAACTGTTTTAAACAATAACTTACCACAAAATTAATAATAAAAGTCGTACAAAATACATTTTGTACAATAAAATGAGAAAAAATTATTTAAAAAAAAAATTAAAAACAAGATTAAAACCGAAGAATTTTGATCATCAATAGTTTTTCTCGATTTATGTTTTATTTAGGTAAAAAGTAAATATTTTGTACTAAATGTACCTCAATTAGGTGAATACTATGTATTACAAGACTTTATTGTTTCAAGTTATATTTGTGGTTAGCTACGTACATAACAAATACTGTTAAAATTACTGGTAGGATAAAGTTTAATAAAAATAAACTAAAAAAAAATCACATAAAAAATTGAATGAAATTTAGACCAAATTTGGTATTCATTGGCTTTCAGTTAAGGTGTGGTGTCGTGTATTATTATGAGAAATCTGTACAGAGTGATTTTTCTCGAACTCTATTTTTATACAATTCTCCAACTGGATGGGTATGAATATTAATTAATACAGTATGTAAACGAAAAATATATATACATATTTGAAAATTATCTTCTTTTTGAGTCAACCATGATATGATGAGGATGATGGGAATCCCGAAACATATTATCTACCTCATCAATTAGCAATGATTAGATGGAATGACACCCACTCACAACAATTACAGCTGTAGCGCCGATATGAAAGCCAAAATTACTATGGCACAGAAGCGAATAATTGAAATGAATGACATTTGGAAAGATAGATCGCTACCTTAAAAATTAAAAATCAAAATCATGAGAACTATGGTCTGGACTGCCATAATGTACGGTGCAGAAGGATGGACGATTAAAAAAATGGATAAAAAACAAATTAGAGTAGCAGAGATGTGGTGCCACCGCTGGCTTTCAGGAGTGAGGTGGACTGAGCATGACACAAACATCAGTTCTTTGGAATAATTAGAGGCAAAACATGAACTCCTGGAGCTGAGCATCAGAAGATCTGTAGCTTAATGAAGACAGTTATGAAGGAACAACAGCTGGTACTAGAAGGAGGGGCAGACCACAGAAAATGTATGCTGACAACATCAGAAGATAGATGCATCGGAACAGATACCTAATAGGAAAACAGCTGTGAGTAAAAGAGTTGAGTTCATTAGTGTTAGAAATTAATTCATGGCGGAGAGAATATAACGCAACCAAATTAATTAAACAATATGGTGAAATTTAATTCAATAAAACTTGACAGTGATTGTGCGACATGCGACTAACCAAAAAACGGAGTTTGACTTTCATTTAGAAATTTTTACAAATTTGTCTTTAATTTCATAACGTCATATGAAGCCATTTTGAATGAGGTGGAAATTTTGTGTCCCCGGTGTGGGACTCGGAGGCAAACCCATTTTGCATCAGCGGGTCCAGGAACAACGCGTGTTTGTCGTGGATGTAGCTACCCCGTAGTTAGTCATTCATCTTTATAATTCTTTAAATAATTCTTTAAAGCTTTCTAACTGCTATTTGGACTTATTAATCGTCATTTAGACTTACTCCTCTATTGGACGCTCCAGGACGCTCAATTTCGCGCAAAATGTTATTGGGACAGTAGCCAATCTGCTCCATCGAATTCCTCACTCTCCACCACTGTCTGGAGTTGTCTAAAACTTCCACATATTCCGCTCTTTGTACTGTTAGTTCGAATTCATTGCGTCCTAGGCGGTCGTTGGTGACTTCCATAAGTCTGCAAAAACGATTGAGAACACATAACACGGATATGCTAACATAAGGACTAAAATACACAACCAAACTTCCATTACTTATATAATGTTTCCATGACTAAATATTTTAAATATAAACGATATAGGATGTGTCATTTGGAGTTAGAACCATTGAAATAGTGATTTTGGTAAAAAAAATATTTTTTCCCAATGTTTTTAAAATTTTGCTAAATTGAAGCCAGTCGTACTAAGTTCAATATTTGGATCTGAGCCCCTAGTTCGACCTCCCTATCATTTTTTTGAAAACATTTCTTAAATAATTCTTTCCACAGTATCTCTGTACCAAATTTCAGCGCAATCGGTTGTGGTAGGTATTTTTTTACCTAAAAAAATGAACCTCTTGGTCATGACTACAAGACAAGGTAGTTTTTAGCTGACTTCCACAAAATCCTAAAGCACTGACAACGATTGCTAGATTGGGTTCAAATTATCGATATGAATTGATCAGAAACATACCTATCCCTGGAATTACTTTAATTACTTAGATTGCAGGCGGAAGGCTAAACAAATAATATTTTCTAAATTTGCATGATTAAGGACCAAGGCTTTTAGAGAAAGATTTCTAATGAATATTATTAAATGAGTGGTACTATATTTGCGGCTATGATGTTTTTTAGTACGGCAGTAATATAGACGTAGTCTGTAGCAATAAAAATATATGAATTGATACCTTCCGTTTCTTGAAAGAACCTCTTCTGCAAATTGTTGGAGCCTTACATCCCATTCTGACAAATTGGAAAATTGGTTTGGCTCATAGGTTGTCGTTGCTCGTGGTGCCACCTGGAATAATAACACGAATTGGCACTGCTTAAATTAGTTAGCCATTTAAAAAAAGTGTTTTCTTTCTTTCTTCCATTACACCGATAAGTACCTAAACTTTAACCGTTTTCACACATTGGCACATATAACTATCGGAGAAACATAGAAATCCGTTTTAATTTAGTTCATATACCCTAGCAATATAATATACCTTAGTAATATAAATCGAAAAGTCACTGATTTCACAGAAACAAACCTGATTGGAAAGATACTTGGTTCCTGAGAGACACCATTTTAAGTTATAAATTTTTAGCGTCATTAATTTATAGAGAACATGTTAATAGCTTTCCAATAATCTAAATTTGTATCTTGATTTTGTACCAAACATTAACTAACGGAACCATATACAAATAAAACAGAAAACATTTAAATAAGATTGGCCAAAAAAGTCCAAAAAATGGTTGTGTTCTCTCATAACAACTTTAAAAAAAATGGATGTATCCAAATGCGCACCTACTACTTACTAGTAGTATCTACATAGTTAGATCCTTGCCAACCTAAAAACCATAGCTGACGATATTTGTTAATTTCATTGTTCTTTTTTAAATTTGTTTTAAGAGAGCTAACCATTTTATAAAGCTTTTTGGCCAATCACTAGGAGTCTTCTTACTGGTTCAATATGTGAATTACTGCGAAAGAAGATTTCACTATTTCCACTGCGAGTGTGGCCGATTGGTACACCAGTAAAACTGGGTTGTCGTGACAGCTGGTCCTCGCCACTTCCTCCAGAATTCATGAATAGATCTTCATCAAAGTCAGATAAGGCCGGCTGGTAGCCATCCCAGAAGCGAGGTACATACGGGGGAACATATCCATTCCACTCCTCTCTAAAATCGAAATCATGTACGGCTCGATTGATGACTGAATAGGGGACGAGTGAGCCCAGATTCTGGTGGCCCTATTATAGGATACCGCCATTCCGAACACTTATGCATCTTATGGAATGCCGTATAAGCTAACACCTAATCAAAATACCATTTTGCATGTTAGACGCCTATTTCAATAGTACAACATTTTGAAGTAAACATATTTCTAATTTTTTAGACGCCATATCGGAATTTAGCTGTTTCTTCTCTTGTTCTTCATATTTTTTAATTGATTGCCATTTAATTCGGTTGCCTCTTCCGAAAGTTCCCAGCGCTTTTTCATTATTTTGAAGTACAAACTTAAATTGCTATTGAAAGGTTATTTAAAACAAAATGTTGTACCTACTGAATAAACATAATATGATTCATTATGTCTCAACAGCACCTTTATCTCTGTTGAGACAAAACATTGCACTAGATTTTCTTTTAGTTTTGATGCAGGCATTGATTTACTGACCCATGATTAGCAATTGTGTATTATATGGTGCCAACAGCTACCTACTAATAATGGGTATTGCGATTGTTGCTGATAGATCCAGTTGACTGATTTTTCTGATGTTTTGTGCCTGCTGAGGCCTCTAAAGAATTTGTGATAATACTCTTGTCTCAACCACAAGATCTTGATCACAGTTATCGACCAATGGACTAAGAACAAACGCACGATAATACATACATAGCCACCTATAATCTGAATAAAACATTAAAGCAACGATTGTAATAAGAATCTTATACACACTACAATAATTAAGTATATGAATCAGTACTACGTGTAAAAGTGCTATTTGTAAAAAAATTAAACCGATTAAATTAAACCCGGAAGTTTCAAAAAGTTTCAGATCCCTACTTGAAAATAATAAGTCGATGGACACTTATTTCTCTGTGTATCCATTTTGTAAATTCTGTATTAAAAAAGTGATACTCAGTAGAAAAAAATTACTATTTATTAACGTTATTATTATTAAATTTATTTATTAACTGTTATTAACATACTTTCTATTTACAATAACTGTAATAAAACCATTGATTTTTGTAAGAGGAAATGTTATGTATGTTTCACATTACTAATGTAAACGTACCAACTTTAAGTCTGCCGATGTAAATTGAATTTACGAAACTAGTCACTTTTTATGATTAAACACATTGGCTCTATAATAACCTTCTTCTTGTATATTTTTCTATTTTATCATATTTTAACATTAAATTATTGACTGCCTACTACAAAAATGCTTATAAAATTAATAAATTTAGTTGACAATTTTAGATATAGGAGATACGTTTCCACTTTTATTTTATTTTTTTGGTACTTTTACCGAATATTATCTATAATTATAAAGTAAAGAAAGCTATTTTTTAATAATGCATACAAATAAATTTAAAACACTTTTTAAAAAAATTAGAAATAAATAAACCAATTTTGAATTTTAGTACTTCACACAAATTTGAAAAAAATCAGAAGAACTTTTTTCAGTTTTCGGAGAACCTAATTGCACATATAATTGTAGAATAACCCTGAAAGTAGAAACAACAAAGAAAATAGTGAATACATTGATCTGAAGCATACTTCTAACATGGTTCTGAGATGTGAAAGCAATAAGAAGAAAATCGAAGCTTTTTAAATGTGATATGCAGAAAATGAAGAAATCTTAACGGATATCAATGAAAGAAGGAATCTACTAAATACAATTCCCAAGCGTAAGAAAAATTGGATAGGTTACAAATTAAGAAGACACTTCTTTGAAGGCAGACTTCTAGAAAAGCAAGAAAAAACATGTTAGCGGATCTTAAATGTCATATTCAGATCTCAAGGAATTGGCACGCTAGGGAATAGTAAAGAAAGTAGAATCCATAGACATGGACTTACTACAAGACAGATAGGAAAACTATAATTTGGGAAATTTAACCCCGATAGCGCTCGCCCCTCTGTTGCTAAAGACAAAATAACAATAATATCAAGGTTTAAATCAACATGGTTAACACGCGCAGTTCCATGGGGGAGTCTGGGAGACCCCTGGGTATGGTTTTTCTTGAATAAAACCTAGAATTATAAATCAAATCTTTAAATATGTTACGAG
>JAUYWI010066332.1:0-15041 GCA_034780595.1 Parotoplana pacifica
AGGAAACTCCACTAGATACTGAAGAATGATGCATTTTCTACCCTATCCCATTGAGAACGCGAAATCGGTCCTCTTCAGGACCAACCATTCATTGATTGATCTCACGTAGCTCCTAATGGACTACTAATACATCCAGAAATTCATTTTAGTTCAGAAAATTAAATTAATTACAAAAATATGGCAATTACAGGAATCAGTAGAGTGAAAATTTATGAAATAAATTAGGGTGCTGCGAAACTTTTGACCAGGGGTGTACACACTAATTTTATAGTTATATGAAACTACACTACAAAAATATAAATTAAATTTCTAATTTGTAATTGCAGTAGATATCTGAAATTATTTATTAAGAGACTGCTAATATTGTTTGCTGTGTCAGTACGTAGTTAGAGACGTATTGCATATTTAATGTTGATTGTGCGGTTGTTTGATTGACTTTTCGCTGATTAAAGGTGTGGAGTGTACACGCCCTAGTACTTAGCAAAATCCAGTGGTAAGCATCAAGAAAGAAAAATATAACTTACTTAAAGTAGGTTGTTAAAGTAGATAAGTCATTTCAAACAATTTATTTGGTAAATTATTTTGTATACAAACACTTCACTGTTTAACAAACAATACGGCTATTTGACCAGAAAGACAGTCAAAATTTGGGGAAAAATAGACGTGGGTTGTTTTACAATGTAAAACTGATTCATTTGACTGTCGTAATTGCAAATGTGTGGTGTTTGATCCATGTCCAATTTGTAATTGCTAGTTACGGCCCCACAGTCCCCTAAAAATTCAGGATAGCTCTAGTCACCCACGTCCATCTGCAGTTGTTTCGGAAGCTGTAGGTTGTCCAAAAGCTTCATTTACAATTTTAAATATTTTAATAATTGAATTTTATGACTCCGTTTTTCGACTTTTATTAGTTTGTACAGACTACTCTACTACAACAGTTTTATTTTTCTCGTTGTTAGATGTTCTTAGTATGCTTGTCCAAACCGTATGTTGCCATTGGGGACTCTGTCTCCACACACCCGTTAAATGTGCAGTAGATTACGGCATAAAAATTGTTTTTAAAAACGGAACTTAGTGACTCGACTGAGTGACTCGTAGAGGCTGGTATCCTACACCAAGTTTTATGATTCCTGTACTCTAATGTCTCTACCACCCCAAGTCAAGATTGTGTTATGTTGCCGACGGGGGTCCGCACTCATATCCCGTTAAGTGTGGCTAGCCCTAGTCACCAAGGTACAAAATCCGACCTTTTGATTGTCTTGTGCCAGCCAAACAAACACTATAGACACTCATTTTGGTATCGTGGGTAGCAAATTTCATGCACTATTTCGGGATGTTCAAGTCATACCAAATTGCGGATTCTTTTGGGAGATATTCAAACAAATTCAATTGTGGTAATCGTTTCATAGAGGATGTTGTACTGCACCTATTTTCATCATTCTTCTTTTATGAGATGCGCCATAGCCTCAGTACGAATCCTGATGAATAATTGGAAAGTGCCTTTTTCTGCGATTTTATGTCCAACTGTTGCCCAAAATAGTTTGTTGGTTTTCCTGCAATTTTACAAAATGTGGGTTGCTTCGCCGAATAAAAATTATAACTGTGTACACTTTTACGCTTAATTTTAGCTTTCTTGGTCTCTCACACTTATAAAATGTTTGCGAGTCAGAAGAATAAAAAAGGACCACCGACGAAAAAATAATATTCAGTTAGACCATATATGGTTAAATGAATAATATTTTATGTTGATAAAAATGGTTGTAACAGATGAATGATGTATATATGGAAGTCAATATTCAAAAATACTGTAGAAAATGTAATAAAAATATTGACCTCAACAAACAGTTACAAAATTGTCATGAGACATGCAGGAGAAAGATGAAAATAGACCTGCAACTAAAATATGACTTAGTTTATTAGAATACCTTCATATTTTTTTGACATGTAACAAGAGATTTTGGGCCAGGACTCGGTTGATGTATTAATTTTGAAGAATTCAATTCTGGAAATCATCCAGAAATAATGTAATCACTTACCACAATTTAACTTACATAAAGTTTTTTTTAATTCAATTTTTGTGGACGAAATCATTCCTGGAGGCCCTTGTAGAACATGAACTATGGAAAAGAAGCGTCTAATTGTTTCATAATTTAAATCTCAAATTTTATTGACATAAAACTCTTCCACTGGGATTGTACACTCTTCCCACCACGTTCATCATCTGCATATGCCCTAAAGGTTTGTCAGTCATGGGTTAAAGGAAATCTTTGATGTTTGTTGAGATTTTATCTGACTTGAATATTATGTACATCATAGAAATATCTAGTGACTTTCAATCTTTGTTGTGTACCTTATAAATATTTGGATAATTTGTTGTATGATTGCAGTCTAGAAATTAGTTTCTATTTTGATGTTTTGGTAATACATATATATGGTAGCTAAATTGCATTACTTAATATTGATTGATAAAGCATAGTTTTGTCACGTATGTAAATCTATACAGATATGTACATACTTTGTTGCAGTTTAACCTGTCTTGTATTTATAATTCGTTATTTTCTATTGTTTCCTACAAATTTTGGTAGATTTTTAATATATGGTTGGAGCTAATAGTCAATCGAAATAAGCTTGGATAATGAGACTATAATAAGGTGTGACCAAGAAATCTTGAGTTACATATAATAATTGATTGTTTTATTATTAATTAGAGTTTTATTTAATGATTTTTATGGTAAAAATAAATAACTTATTAATGACCTTTCGTGGTCACAGGGGGCAAGGGTCATACCCCCCCCCCTGATAAAATCGGAAACTGCTAGAAAACGCTTAAACTGATTGAATGAAATTTGGTACCAGTGTACTAAATTCTCTTGTGGATATTTTGATATAAAAATCTTTGACTTCTGCCCCCCACCACAAAAAATCACCTAGCGACTTTTAAAAAATTGAAGTTGAACCAAAATGGCCAAATGTAATTTTTACAAAAAAAATCGATCTTGAAGTCAACTATTCATTGTACGAGTTTTGAAAATATTGGGTGCAACCTTAAAGTCAATTTTTTAAAACTTTTATTTTTTCCATATAAAAAAATTATGAATTGATTTTTTTTAAACCCTGAAGAAATGTATTCGTAAACTACATGCTAAACATTTATGTGAAAAATTTTAACAACAAAAAATCACCCAAAAAGTTACTATTTTTTTGTACCGAAATTTCAAATTTGGTCATTTCTGAAAATCCAATATAGTTAGATTAAATTTTTTTGAATTACTCATAAATTGAGGATAAAATTACTTGGAATATCTTTAAATTTGCCATATGCACTTCGGATACTTTATAAGTGTGCCAAGTGAAAATATGCTAAGTTTACCCAAAGTCTAAAATTGAGATTCATTGAGTTTGGGCCCAGAAAAATTTAAAAATTCTATTTTAGTGACTGATTTCAATAAAAAAACCACTAAAAATAATTTAAAATGTCATACTAAGCTATTGTAAACCATTTTGGATGATTAACATGGCTTAGAAAACATTCTTATTAAAAAATAAATTTTAGCAGACCTGCCCTGACGTGTTGGCCCTCATATTTCAGGAACTATAAATATGAGCCATCTCAAAATTTAATACAAACGTTCTGGATTATATGTCTCATATTTCAGAAAAATAGGATGCTTCCTTTGGAATTTAGAATCAATTTAGTGATTTTAGCCCAAAATATTGATATTTTTGGGATACAAATTTGACAATCAATATTTAACTTTTCTGGATTTGTATTACTTAGGTCTTAGTGGACCTACACACTGAATTTGAAGTCAATAGGATAAATTCCAATTTTTGGACCTGATGAAGTCATCGGGCCCTAGCGTCGGCCCCCCATATTAAAAAATTGTCGATGAATCATTTCAAGGTACCTGTGTACCAAATTCATTCCACTCCCTACACGGGAAATCCCCTGTGACCACTGCTTACGAATATAGTTTTAGTTGTGACACCGCAGGATTAAATCTAATTTCCATCTCATTAATTGAGATTTTTAATTGTTTACATTTTGATATTTGAAACTGTTTTAGGAAGGACTAACTGATTCCTTTTCTATGTTTGTTTGATACACAAAATTACACGGTGTTATATATCAGAAGCAATGCTTTTGGTTCACCCGATATTTACTTCATCATTTAGCTCTATGTATATGTTTATTTTTTTATCCCATTTCTGCTTCATTGATCATAAGAAGTTTGATATTTCAATTTATTTGTCAACATAACCAATTTTCAGATTTTAAGATTACAATGGGCAGTAAGTTTTGAGGAAAATTTTTGATAAAAGTAGAGTAATTGTACAATTAAGGTTTGAATCCAGTACGTTTTAATCACATTTCACGATGTACTTACTGTGTAGGAAAGAGCACTTTTCATTCTTGATAGTTTGTGTCACAGCAGAATTGGATCTTTTAATATCGTGTTGCATCCACTTCTGTGTTATCACTAGCTTTGGTATTCCGAACGGGAGAACGAACCTATTGCAGTGCAAGAACAAATATTTCTATTTAGCATTGAATTCTTACAATATGGCTAAATTTTGCTTATACTAAAATAGTTGATAAAAGAATTTTACTATATTTAATATTGTATATGACTTCATATTGATTCTCTTTCATTTGAGTTTCCAATATTTCGTTTATTTTCTGAGCCACAAATTTTGTGTTATGTGAAATTTGTTCGTTATTTTCTGAGTCACAAATTTAGTGTTATATGAAATTTGTTTGTTTATTTTTAAATTACTTTTTTTCTTTATTACTGCTGATTTAGAAATTTTGTATTAATCTACAAATAATTTTATTTTAACAGATAGCTAATTTCTATTAGTGAACTTTTATTGAAAAAAAGAAATATAGAGTGAATAAAATGTAAAACGCTTGTGTGTATTATATAAGCAATCCCTTGATCTATGCTAACAATACACGATTGGAATTTTATTTGATATATTTGTTCCCATTAATAGTTTTAATTAGAAAGAGGAATTCGGAACTTGAACACATATGTTATCTATTTTACTATAGTTTCTTGGCATGTCATCAGAAATTTACAGCCAGAAGTGAAATAAATTTATACATACAAAGGGTTATATAAGAGTATAAATGAAAAACAATATGAAGAATATTCAAGTTGCTATGTGGTTGATTCATTAATAGTCAGAAGATACATGATCAATACATTACGTTACCTACAAACAAACAGAAAATTCCACAAGAGGATTAATACCAGTCTAATGAAAGAGTACGTACAAATTGTTTGTGAGAACATAATACTCTTATATAACCCTTTGTATGTATAAATTTATTTTACTTCTGGCTGTAAATTTCTGATGACATGCCGAGAAACTATAGTAAAATAGATAACATATGTGTTCAAGTTCCGTGTTCTTCTTTCTAATTGAAATTTTATTGTTAGAATACAAAACAAATATTTTCTAAAATCTTAATTCTAGGAAAATAATCTACATATTATATCATTATTATGTAGGCTAAAAACATGCAAATAACCTTTTTAAAGTATATATAAAAAGTAAATATCCCAACGAACTCAGTGAATATTGATTAAACAATTTGCTATATTAAGTAAGAATTCTTACTAAATGAACTTTTATTCTATCATAAATACAGACATCTAGCAGAGACAATACAGCATAATGGTAAAAACAATACTTTCCGTTGTTGTCGAAATTACGCGATGAGGTAATTGGATTTGGGTTGTCTTTTATGCGTAACAGATTTCGCTGTATTCATCAATTCGAAGTAAAACGCAGGTCATGTCTATGTACTTTCTATATAAAGGACAGCCAATTGACGATGTCTGTGGATTTTTCAGATCTCCAAAACTACTTCATGATTATATAGAAAACAATTTTCATAGTTTTTACTCGTAAATACATGTATAAGCATACCTACTTTAAATACGACTCGAAACATTTTTTTAATTAAAAAAACAGTGACTAGCTTGTAGCTTGTGGGGGGGGGGTAAAGAAGGTAAATTGATTTAATTAGTGATTTCAGCTAGCTGAGCAACCAACTTGCAGATACTTATCTTGGTGACTTCGACATATGGATTTGATTGTTATTACTTTAGAGCCAGTTATACACGTAGCTTTGTTGATGTACATGTAATTAGGATATGAATCAACAGTATATAAGGTACCATAAGGTAAATAAATAATTGCCAAACATTTTGTATAAGTGCATCCCATGATCTTTCTCTTTTCTCCTAGTTTTTATTAAAACATTGATGTTTTGGTTTCTAACATAAAAAAAACTTATTAATTCGATTTACAATGTATTAGGATTTCTTAGTCACTTTCTTACAGTTTTCCTTTGAAACTTTGAAGAATGCATGTAATACATTATGAGTAACATTACCGTAATACATTGCATGCAGAATGTAATAGTAGTAAATAATATTTTTAGATTATTGTTGTGATAGATTCTTCTATTGTGTTCATTAGTTCGTGATTTGTAGCAAACAATTCCCATTTTAATATTCTAATTACGTTTTTCAGAAATAAAACAGAATATAATTAGATGCAACAAAACTTGCATCAATACACTATATCAGAAATTTATACATTTATTGCAACTGGTGTGTGGTGTAACAAATCTTTAATATCGCCGTGAAATGTTTGATATCCACTGCACCCACACCTACAAAATTGTTTTCATTTACTCTGTTTTGAGTTACCACGAGGAGTGTTCTAATAAAATTAGCAAAGTTTTAAATACTTTTATTCTAAAATTATTCCAAAAACTACTATATGCCAGTGTATTTATTAAAACATTTTAAACAGATCTGTTTACTAGAGTTATTTTTTCCAAATGTATTTAACTTTATGTGACCATTTCTTAATAGGATTTTTGGAATTAATCAATAACATGCTCACATCTGGCATGGTTCCGGCCCTATTCGCCGATGATGAGAAGGAAGGCATCATAACTAGCATGAGAAATGAAGCTTCATTGGCTGGTTATGGCCCTGCCAAGGAATCCATCTGGCAGTATTTTGTGCAAAAGTGCGCCAATAATCTCCACATTGTACTGTGCATGAGTCCAGTCGGGGACTTGCTGCGTACCAGGTGCCGCAATTTCCCCGGTGTTGTCAACTGCACAACCATTGACTGGTTCTTCCCCTGGCCCGAGCAGGCCCTGTACTCAGTAGCCAGCGTGTTTATTTCTCCTGACAACCACCTGGTTCCAGATGCCCATCGTGACGCCGTGGTAGCTCACTTTGTTTTGGTTCACCAAGGTGTCGATAGGTGAGTAAGCCAATTTTGGTACCTAGAATAGTTAAGCTGATTTGAAACATTTTAAATTTGTCTCACATTTCGAACCATAGAATAAAGTTCGTTACAAATTGAGAATGTATGCATGATACCTATTTAAACTGTTATAACGAATATATGTATGTCTTCTTAGAGATACATCAAGTTTCATAACCATAGATATAGAATTTTCCACATTTTTGTCTATATGCATTTCTATATTGTGCCTACTCTAATGAATAGACCATAGAGGAAAGAACTGGTTAAATCAATGAGAGGTAAATAAATATATCTGCTACAAAAAACTATGTACATATATATTTGTAGTTTTTATGGTTTGCTACATGTCACAGTACATAGACTATGCATTTATACCGATACAGAATATCAAATTTTTATTGTCCTTGTGTACAATAATATATGTTGGTCTGTTCAATTAGATATGGCCGAGAATTCCAACAGAAGCTACGTAGAAACAATTATGTTACACCGAAACACTATTTGGACTTCATTTCGACGTATTTGAAACTACTAGAAGAAAAAGATCGCTTCATTCAGAGTCAGTGCGACCGTTTGTCGGGTGGTCTGATGAAATTAGCAGAGGCCTCCGTACAACTTGAGGAGCTCAATGCCAAGTTAGCTGTGCAGAAAGTAGCCGTTGAAGAGAAGTCCAAAGCTTGTGAACAGTTACTTGAAGAGATAACCAACAGTACCGCTGTGGCTGTTGAAAAAAAAGAACTGGCTGTCAGCAAAGGAAAAGAAATTGCTGTTCAGTCTGAGGAGATTGGTGTTGAGAAAGTGAGCTATTTATTATTGGTTTTAATTTTGATCTATTTGTTTTGTGCTAGATTTTTCTGAAACAGCAACATGTTAATACTAAACATGAATAAATGTAAAACTCTGTTCTTACTCTTCTTAGGTAATCGTATATTACTTCTTAAAATCCATAGTTTTTAAGACATCTGATCCTCGAGTTTTTCGCAGAGTCTACACGCTTCTTGAATTGTCTTTTTTCAGTATTCAGGTACCTACGGTTATCATCTGCTTCTCTCTTTGATAACGTGGTAGTGCTGGTGTTTATCTGCTACTCACAATTTTGAATCTCAGTTTACCATTTAAATTCTATGTGAAAAGTGGAAGAGAGTAATTTATCGAAAGCTTAAAAATAGCTCTATTACGTCCTTGAAAGGAGATCTAAGCAACAAATTTACTAATCTTAGGATAATGTGCACAAGATAGCAAACACATAGCTACAGTTGAAGCCAGGTAGCTGAAAAAGCTTACTAGAGACAAAAATAAACGCTTCACATTTATTTGAATGACTGTTCTAGTAATTTGATGCTTTCGTTTCCATCGGATTCCTATTCGAGACAAAACATTTTAGAAATATTTTGGCTTTCATTTGTTGTTAATTTTTCTTCCTAGGCTGAAGCAGAGGCAGCTCTAGCAGAGGCATTGCCTATCTTGGAACAGGCACGCTTAGCTTTAGAGGACCTTGACAAATCAGATATTACTGAGATTCGAACTTTTGCTAAGCCTCCCAAACAGGTCCAGGTAATTACCGAATGTATCATGGTGTTCAAAGGTTACAAAGAAGTTAACTGGAAAGGTGCCAAGGCTATGATGGCAGATAATGGATTTCTCAAATCTTTGCAAGACATGGATGTGGACAATATCACTGTGAAACAATCGGCCACGGTTAAAGGTGAGATGAGTTGTCTCTACTATGTATATTCAAATATTATTGATTTTTCTAATTTAAATTTTAAACTTTTAGACTATGTGGACAAAGCAAAACTTACTTTAGAGGAGATGAAATCTGTCAGTAAAGCAGGTGCTGGATTGTTTAAATTTGTCACGGCCGTATTAGGCTACTGTGAGGTTGCAAGAGAAGTGAAACCGAAACGGGATAAGGTGGCTAGATTAGAGAAAAATTTCTTCCAGGTAAGATTCTTAGACACACAAAAATATAGTCACTGAGAGTATTATTGTATATACCTTAGGGTTGTATCTTCTGGAAAAATCATGTTTGGAATTTATTCCATTCCTTTTCAAGTTTTATAAATTTAAAATATGTGGATTTAGCTATATATTCAACTATAAAACAAAAAAATTACATTGAAGATGAAACAAAAATTCGATCAATTTATTTTATATTTGAGTAGGTATTAAGCATGAAAAACACAAAAATTGTATGAAAAAAGTATGAATCCAAAATTGTAGTATGTACATAATCTTCTTCATACTTGTACGATTTTTTTTGTCAGAATTGTATTTATATTTTTATAGCAGTACATTAAAATACGAATATTTTAGGAAAACCAACAATGGTCTATACGATAGCAAATAGCATTTGAATTTAGGAGGGAACAATGCGGGTAAATTAGTTTATTGTAACAGTAATCTTTTTGCATTTCAAGCGATTCATCTCACATTACTCACATTCTTTGATTTAGGCTAAACGTGACTTAGACAAGATCAATAACGAAGTGGCAAAATTAGATGCCAAACTGACGGAACTTAATCAACGATATGAAGAGGCAATGACTGAGAAGAACAATCTGCAGAAGGAAACGGAAATTATGCAGCGCCGACTGATCGCAGCCGACAAACTGATCAGCGGTCTTGGATCTGAAAATATCCGTTGGACTAAGGATTTAGAAGGTCTCAAGGAACAACGTGTGAAACTTCTAGGTGACTGTTTGGTATGCGCTGCTTTTCTTAGTTATGTGGGTGCCTTCTCTTGGGAATTCCGGTCCGAGATGGTCTATACAGACTGGCGTTCGGACGTGATAGAGCGTGGAATTCCTGGCAGTGATCCATTCCGGTTAGAGGACATCTTAACGAATGATGTGGAGATCTCCAAGTGGAATTCTGAACGCTTACCACCTGACGAATTGAGTATCCAGAACGGTATCTTGACGACTCGGGCCTCACGCTTTCCTTTGTGTATTGACCCTCAACAGCAGGCACTTAATTGGATACGCGCAAAGGAAGAGCCAAACAATCTCAAAGTGGCCACTTTTAATGACGCTGACTTTCTTAAGCAACTTGAATTGGCTATCAAGTTTGGAATTCCCTTCTTATTTAAGGTAAGTAAACGATTTTCAAAAATAAAAAAGGATTTGATTATTATAATAAAGTTTCTAGTCTGAAATTGTACCATTAAAATGGTGATGGTTTTGTATAACTAACTTTGTCAACTACTTGAAAGGTTATAAAAGACAAATCCCTTATAATCGATTTTTATTTTTAGGATGTGGACGAATATATTGATCCTGTAATCGACAATGTTTTGGAAAAGAATATTAAAGGCGACCAGGGACGAGAATTTATTATGCTGGGTGACAAAGAGGTCGACTATGATCCTAACTTCCGATTGTATCTTAACACCAAGCTGTCCAACCCGAAATACGGACCCAATGTGTTTGGCAAGGCAATGGTCATCAACTATACTGTTACACTCAAAGGTCTAGAGGATCAATTGCTTAGTGTTATTGTGAAGTACGAGCGCAAAGAGCTTGAAGAGCAACGGGAACGCCTTATTCAGGAAACTAGGTATGTAACTATACATTGAAAACAACTAAACAGGAAAATTAAATAAACGGAATTTAGCTTCGTTGTAATTTTTATAAAGACAGTGGCAATATATTGATTTGTATATAGCATAAAACTAGATTGTCTATATCTAAAGAGAAGAGCTATTTTCCGTGGTAGATAACATTTATGTCGGAGCTAACGCCCCTAAAAAGTCATACTTCCCATGGTTCAATGGGGCGGAAATTTTGTACACAGGTATTGAAAATTTTTTTTAAAAAGAATTATATTGTGGCCGAGCTGTAATCCGATGACGTCTAATTGTCTAGAAATTAAAGTTTGTCCAATTTACTTGACATTTAGTCTGTTGGAACTCATAAAAAATTTGGAAAAATATTGATTATCGATATTTTGGTGCAAAATCACATAAATGACTCTAAAATCCAAACCAAACATCCTATCTTGCTGAAATTTGAGATTTAGAATTAAAAATGCATTAAAAATAATGCCTTGGAAACTTGGATACCTCACTTTTATGGTTGCTGGTCTATAAGAATTGATTTCTTACTTAAGTGAATTTCTTCATATGTAAATAGCTCAAATTGATTTAAATCACTTAATATTAGTTGTTACGTCATTCCTGGTGGTTTTGGAATGATTTCCTTCCTTAAAATGAATTTGAGAAAAAATAATTTCTAACGCATTGGTCCAGTCTAGTCTGGGCCCAAAATCATTGGATTTCAAATTTTGACTTTGGAAAAATCTATGACCTTTTTACTTGTTACATTAATTACATATAAGATCAAGTATAGATATGCCAATTATGAAGGCATTCTAAGGAACTGTTCATATTTTATGAGGAAATTAAATTTCAATATTTCCTATTTAGCTAGCTAGCCTCGCCATAGTATTATAAGATTTCTCTGAAAATGGGCATATTTTTCGACATCCATAGCTCGTACAATTCAAAACCTAGATTATACAAATTTTGTTTATTGATGGTCTTTTACGATGTAAACAACGTGTTTAAATTTGGTAAAAATCGGTTCATTGGTTTTCGAAATATGAATGCTTAAAGTTAGCCATTTTTCTAAAGTTGTTTCTTCTTTCTTCAGCACCGATAATGATTTTTTAACTGATTTCAATGGAATTTAGCACATATATTAAGTGTCCAAGGCACTATATAAATCCGTTTTAGTTATGTTAATACATCCTAGCAACCGCTTAGAAATGAGTAGTATGTGTTAGTAGTATAAAGCAAAATTTTACCGATTTAACTGAAATTTGGCATAATGAAAGCGAATAATATTAGATACGACATATTTGCTTTTTTGGCACCAGTTTTTATTTTAACAACGTTGCCTAGCGCATGTGCAACCACCCCGCTGTAATCTGATTCTGTAAGATCTTACTGCCTGCCATATGAGAGGCCACTTCAATTGAAGTTCAGGAACACTCAAACCACTGTTTTAGTTGCAAAACCTAATTTATCCTTTTTGGGAGATCAGTGGGCTTGTAACTGGAGCTATGGTCATCATCTTTGAGTTCCCACGTGTTTTCCTCAAAACTGCACCTATTGGGAACCATCTGTGGGGTCATAATAAGTGCCTCCATGACCTCAGCGTTATAGGCACCCCTAGAACAGTTGATTCACTTCAGCTGTGTGAAACCTATCATTTATGGCAATCCTCATCTGTGCGCCATACTAATCCAAGTATGGTCTTGTCCTAGAGAGTTGAAGTAGGCGTACTACTTCGATTACTACAATCGAATGACACTTTTTACCACATACAACAGCAACAACAATACGACATATGGTTCGTGATGTACACCATTAAAGATATGAAATAGACTTTGTACAATATCTATTAACGAATAAAACTGAAATAAATGAAATAAAATCGACCAGAAAGGCCCAAAAGATAGTTAGCTGTCTTAAAACAAATTCCAAAAATACTTGAAATAAATGAAATTCAATATGGTTTTTAGTTTAGAATGGAGAATATCCCTAAGATATTGCTAAGTAACTAGGTACATGAACTAAATTAATTTTTAAAATTTTAGAGCTAACAAAGAAAACTAAGGGTAAATGAATCGTAGTTTCAATATTTCGCTTTGTATTTTCAACTTTGTTAGCTCAAAAATCTTCAAAAATATTTTGCTCCGAAATATCTAGTTACTTAACAGCAACTACTAAACTAAAACCCAATAGCTAACGATATTTAATTTCATTTATATCAAGTATTTTAAAAGTTGTTTTAAGACAGCTAATCATCTTTTGGGCCTTTTGACCGATTTTATTTAAATAAGTATATAGGATTTTCTAATATGGGCAATTAATTGGCACAAAAAAATTTTTAGCAATATTTTTTAATGAAATTTGCCACGTTGTTAGGAATCTAGAAGCAAACATTTGGTTAAAATTAAAAGAAAATCATTTCATTAGTGTAATTAAAAATGGCTCTCAGGTTGCACTCTGGTAATAAAAATCAATATTTTCAAAAACCCAGAATATATCTTAACAGAGTGTTTACAGTATATCTACCAATTCTATTATTATTTGGCTTCAAGATTGATTTTTTGTAAAAAGTAGATGTTGGCTATTTTGGTCCAACTTTATATTTTCAGAGGGCCCACAGATGACTTAGTGGGGTCCCACCCTATCAAGTTTGACAACCAAAAAACTCCACAAGAGAACGTTTAAGCATGCCAAATTTCATGTAAATCGATTGATTTGTTTTTGACAATTGTGGGATAAGTGATCCGTTAGCTGTGAAGGGTTAATGGCTAACTTGAATGTCAGAGTGGTTAAATGATTTAGTAGCTTAGTAGCAAAGGTGGCGTGCGTCAAAGACAGACCGATTCTTGGATCATGGGTTCAAATCCATTTCCTGACGAATAGTTTATTAAAATTATTACAAAATGTTTTTGTTTATACCATCCAGCATGCAAGCTGAATCTAAATCCTTAATCTTGTAATATTTAGAATTTTTAATCATCTTTGGAGGAAAGGACTAATATGATGGCTAGAAATGGTTTACTTGAACTTGGGCCAAATTCATTCAGTTTAGTAGCAATAGTATGTTTATTGTCTGCTAGAATACATTATAATTAGATAAGCTATGCTAAAATATAAATCTTTGTGTCAAGCAAGATTCTTCTCACTTCATATGTCATTTATGATATTGAATCCTGATATACTGAGAAAGTGTATTGAGTTTTCATTTTATAAATACATTTATTACATCTGAAGTTCTATCTTTCTTTTCGTACCTAATTGTATTAGAAGTATTTTGTTTACAAATTCTTTCATAATTTTTAGCGTAAATAAAAAGTTACTCAAAGATCTAGAGGATTCCTTACTACGCGAGTTGGCTACAAGCCAGGGCAACATGCTGGACAACGTGGAATTAGTCGACACGCTCGAAGAAACCAAAACCAAAGCTACTGAAGTAACGGAAAAACTGAAACTGGGAGCCAAAACCGCCATTGATATTGACCGTCTTCGTGATGGCTACAGACCGGCGGCCAAGCGTGGAGCTATTCTGTTCTTTGTGTTAGCCGAGATGTCGACTATCAATTCCATGTACCAATATTCACTGGCTTCCTATCTTGAAGTGTTTTTGCTCTCACTGAAGAGAAGTTTGCCTGATACCATCTTGCCAAAACGACTTAACAATATCATGAATACTCTGACATATAACATCTATACCTATGGTTGTACAGGTGATTATAATTTTAATAACATTTATGAAGAGAGTACAACAGTAAATTATTAGAATACGAACAAACAAACAAACAAACAATAACAAATGTCAGTTAGTAATTCAAATGCATTTACGATCTCTTATTGTCAAAAATGTCCACCCATTTCCTCCATAGATAGATGAATTCTTTTAATAACATCTAGATATGACATGTCATGTATGTAATATAAATTTAGTTTAACATGCATGTAGTTATAATTATTTAACACTGCTAGTCTCTATATTTATCGAATCGGAGGGGATCGGATGTTATATTTTGGTGTAAAAATTTTCGACGTAAGACGTCCTTCTCAAGTGTAGAATGTTTACAGTGAAGGTAGGTTGGTTAGTTATATATACGATAGAAATTGAATAGCTCCCTTATCTATTGTTAAGCTATTCAATTCCTATCGTATATAACTAACTAACCTACCTTCACTGTAAACATTTTAC
>JAUYWI010066343.1:0-15039 GCA_034780595.1 Parotoplana pacifica
TGTTAGTCCATGGTGGTCTATGGGGAACAGACTTCCACTTATCTCTTTTTAGTACTTTCAATCCCAGTTCCCTTCGTTTCTCATACCAGTATCTCTCCAGCTTCTTGTCCTTTTTAACCTGGTCTTGCTGTTTTGCCTTGTGTATCTTGTTCTACACCCAAGCTGAAACATGATAAGATGGCCAGCGAAGCTCGGTGACTGAAAATACCATCTAGTATATCCGAAATCCATAAAACAATCCGGTCAGAAATGAAAAATGTAAAATAGTAAACATGCAAAAATGTTTGTGGTACCAAAGTGGCTTTACTTGCTTAGCATAAAATAAGTCACTGATTTGTAAAAAAATGAGGTCTTTAAAGTTAAAAATACACAACACGTGTGACACTTATCTAAACATTACCCATAGTGAAATGAAATCTCTAAAAGTGCTGTAAATAGCTCTCTATATTCAACACATAAGATAACTATCTCATTATAAAAAATCTCTCAGATTTATTCATTATACATCAGACAACGACTCTTGAAGCAATGTATGTATGTAGTAGATTTATAAAAATTACAGCTATGATTGTAGAGTAGAATATTTCTACCCTTCAAAAAGAAAATCTTATAATGATAAGAATAACATCCCTCCCCCCAAAAAGATCCAACTCTCAAGAGTCTAGAGTAAAGTTGTGAAAATTTAATTCAGTCAAAACTAATATGACTTTCAGAATAAAAATTTGAGATATCCTATCATTAAAATAATTTATGGACCATTGAAATACATTCAAAAATGTCAGAAAATCCCAAATATTATGCTGTTTGATCATTAGTAGGTAAATTTATTAAATCAAATGCTCTATCTAAATATGAAAAACCGCCAGGGTGGAAAAGTCTGAAATTCATCAATACTAGGAATTACAATAACAAGCTTATTACCAGTATATTACTAAGTAACGAGTGAGCTTCAAGTCTGGTTTAAAAATCAAAAATCAGTAATTTCGACTTCTAGGTAATAATCTTTTTATAGGGCAGAATTAAGAGTACACCAAATGCCATATTAAATGGATTCGACATTGTAAGTAATTCGTGCTTCAAATTTCAAATGACGATTAGAATATTACAGAAATACTAATTATATGTATTATACAATAAGAAAAAGGTACATAATATGAACATTCCGAATCATAAAATCTGATTCTTTTTTCCCTATAAACTACACAGCAGAGGTAGGTAAAATAATTAATAATATTGCACAAAACTGATTGAACCTGCATTAGGTTGGTAGATCAACACAGATCTCAGCTGATCTACCGCCTATAATGTCGGGAATACATATTGCACACATAAATTATATACTTATACTAGGTATGCTTCTAATCTTTTAATATTTACAAAAATCGATGTCATTAATGACAAATATAGTCATGTACAGACAAAATTAAAAGAACAAAATATCGCGTTCCATTAGTTCTTTCTGTATTGTAGAGAAAACTAATTTGCTAAACTATAGAATTATACAGTATATAACAAGAATTTGCATTAGTATCTTTTCATTGTTTTAGCTTTTTCAGTTATAACTGTTGAAAAATATGCTTTTTAAATCTAAAAAATTAATGCTTAATTTAATTGCCGAAATCAAATGAAAATCATTATAATAACTACTAAAATAAATACTACTCAAATTTGATAAAACATTATTATGAGTAAGGGAATTTATTTCGAAAAAAAAACTGAGGACAAATCTGTCGACATCTTTCAAATAGAAATAGATGTATCTTGTTCAAAATAGCATTTCCGACACCTCATAACACCTGCTGTATATTTTATTGCCAAAACATAAAAGCTGCATAACAAAACAAGTTTTATTTTCAATTCGATTGAATGGAACAACAAAACAATTTGGCCAAAGGGAACAGCCGATAGAGCATGAAATTGTCAAGGTGATGGGTTAGGGTCCAACTTTTGGCCACAATGTTTCTTTTTATATATTTCCTAAAACTTAATATAATCTGGAAAATGCTAACACTTACATAGGTTAAATCGAATACAGTATTTATACTGTACAATGCAGAAATATATTTCCAGACCTACCACTTTCGAATAGGCATGCGTTGCTACTTGCAGTATCAAAACTAGATGAAAGCAAAAAGAAGATATCCAGAGGCTAGTCCTTTCATCTCTATCACTCAGTGAATTATTCCTTTCATTGTAAACATGGTGCTTAATAAGGATCTTACAAGAAAATGCATTCTACTTTTATACTAATATTAATTTCATTTTATCGGTATATTCTTAACAACGGAAAAGAAACACTCAATTAACAAAATATTCTAAAATTTACAAATGAATTTTGTTTAGTTTACATAGTATGGTTGATATTAGATTATATTTCTTTCTTCCGTAAAACAATTGCAGAAATTATTATTAACATTTAATATAACTTTCTCATCAAACTATAAACTAGTAAACATGGAAAACAACAAATTTCTCAAGGTAAAATTTAAAACAATTTTGATTCCCTATGTTATTTCATATTAAAGACATGCCAAATACCAACCAAACAAAGCACCGTTTGCAAATATGTAGATTACCCACGCAATAACAGAGATAGATTTCTATGTATTTAGCTATTTTAGTTGTTTTTTAATAAAAAAAAACCTATCTTGGCAAGATTCGTAAAATCTAATTGTTAATTTGCCAAATTAGTTCAGTCTAATAGAAAAATAAAACAATAGACACCACTATTGATATTCCCTCCAATTTTAATAAATTAGATTTCAAACATTTGAACTATATTAAAAAAGGAATATTTTCAATTAAAACAGTTTTATAATTTGATGCAACATTGTTTCAGATACATTTGGAATAAAAAAATCTTAAATACTAAGTAGACATTGGGTATAAATGGTGACTATTTTTAAGGCATTCTATGTACAGTAATAAAACCAGATCTGACCGCAGAGAAACATAATGTACTTGTCCAACGGAAATCACTAAAAGTCAATATCAATAGAAACGAAATGTTGACTACACAGCAGTTAAAATGGATACCCAATTAAACAAACCCACTATATCTTATAAGATATTTCTGGATCGTTTCGTTCACTCACCTGCTAAGATTTATAAATTTCTAGTTAATTTTCCTTCGAAAAATTCACCAATTAACTATTAACCATAGAAATGGATAATACCTAATATACAAACTATTTCTATGTGGTAACTACATGGTGGAGGATGGACGATGGGTTGAAAAATATATTCCGTTTGAACTTGAATTTCGCACATGCAAGGTCAATTGAAAACATCAGCTTAGTACCAAATTTCATTGGAAGACATCTTTTCTTTTTCTAGTTCCAATCAAAAATAATTTAACACCAACACCGGTGTTAGTCCACAAACATAAACCCACCCATCTTATCATGCTTCAGCTTGGGTGTAGAACAAGATACACATGATTACAAAGTTTTGATTTGATCTTGAAGGGATGTTGTTTTTATGTTGAAGCCATATTTATATTTTTACACATCTTTTGGTTGGATTACATTCATTTCTATGATGTTAATACTGTCAAAGGCTTGACTGATGTTATTTATTATTTTTATGTTTGCTGCAGTAAAGATTTATTGTACATAATGTACATATGTATGTTAACAACTTTGATTATTCTGAAATATATGTACTGTAACATTTATTACGCATTCTAATTTGGTCAAATTTTAATTTAAGATTTTTAAATTGATCGCAAGCTAAACCTTTATAAATAAAAAGTTTAGTATCGAAATATTTCGGTACGATGTACCTTTCTCAATCGTTTATTATTTGAAAAAGAAATTTAAAATACTAAAAAATCATAGAAACAATTGTTAAACAGAAATCAACAAAATACAAAAAAACATCGATATAACAATCAAAAAAATGAATTTTGGTATACAGAAATACAAAATATTATACAGAAAGCAAAGTTTAACAAGACAAAATATGAAAAAGAAATTAAAATTTTCCATATTAAAGATCCGAAAAATGACCCTTCTTCACGTTGAGTCCTGATGGAAAAAAATTCTATCTCAGTTTTTCGTTGAGGAGTTTTAAAATTTGATTTGTTTCTGTGATTTTATTTTTGTATTTTAAATTTCTTTGTCAAATAACAAACGATTGAAAAAGGTACATCGTACCGAAATATTTCGAAACTTTTTATTTACTTACGTTATTACAAAGCTAGATACCATTTTATTTGAGCTAAACCTTTGTATCAAAACCTGATCATTTCACTGATGTAACTGACTTGTAGAATTATTTGTAAAACTATCTACCGGCCCCAAAGGATTCGACTTATCATCATGTAGGGTTTTGTATTAGAGATATTTGTCTACATATCTACCCATGTTGACCTTAAAATTCTGCTCTTTTGTAAATTGAAAACATACGTTTACTATATATAGCTGTTCTATTCTAAATTTTTACTAATTTGCGTAATTAAAGAACAAAAATATTTAGACGTAGTTTGTAAGGTATATTTAGCTATTGAAAATTATATATCCTCTGTTTTGTTTCTATTATTCAATTTCAATTGCTCGAGTTAACGCATAAAGTCATTTTCTGGTGCTGATGTTTCCAAAAAGAACGTTTTCTCCTGTGGTCGACATTTTGAAATCGATTAGCTCTTTCAAAGGGACAATGAACTCTTTTTTCTGAGCTATTTATATTAGTGCTAATTTTATCATACCCTACATGAACTTTAGAAGCACATTGTGTTGTGTAGAGTTTATTGATTAAAGTATTTTAAAGTTGTTTTTTTTAAAATAATTCTTTTACGTGTAGGGGCTATCTAGTTTTTCTATATAATAGATGTAGTCATTTTCTTATAAATCTACACAGAGCGATGCAAGAGCAATGGATAAAACAATAATAACAACATTTAGGTCTTTTCGAAGTGTTGGATTCTTAAAATATAATATTTTTTTAAAATATATAAAAGAGTTTATTTGAATAGTTATTATACCTAATTCTTAAAATAATAAATCATCGAGTTTAATCTGAGCTCATAAAAATAGACTTCTGTATCGTTAGGGTTTTAGAAATATCTAAAAATCTATTTCTATGACTAAGCAGAAGACTAAACATTCTTTGACTATAAAAAATGTCTATATTTTTAATGCTTGCCATTTGATAATAAAATGCATACCTATGTACAGTCTAGTTGATTTCTATTATACTATTAAATCAATCAATAACTTTTACACCTGACTTTAAGCTTTAAAGAAGATGCCAAAATATCATCCTTTATATATTATTACCATATATAGCAACTGAGGCAATTTATTTCGTTAGCAAAAAACTAATGCTTGAATGAATTCATTCGTCTATTTCAGCAAAATTGTATTTTTAGGTACCTACTACATACTTTTGAATAGGAAGGTATAATATATATATATATCTTAGATAAATTTCTTTTTTTTGTATAACAAACAAGAACATATTGGTTTAATTAGTCTTTTTTTGAAGAAGTCATTCAGAGTAATCAGAATATTTTTTTTGTCTCCAAGATTGAACTACATATATTAATTATTTGATTTAAAAGGACAATAGGCTATAAATAAATTACTTGCACAAAATCATTATGATTGCTGTGTTTTATAATCTGTGTGGATAGGTATTCACTACTTGTCTAGATTTTTAATTTTTTAAATTTTACCAGAATTCATTATTTATTACTTCATTGCTTCTACCTAACCTGCTTGTGATTCTGCCCCGATATTACTATTTAACCTGACGAGAAATAAAACACCAGACAAAATGTTTGCTTTTATTAGGAAACAAAAGTTTACCAACGTTCACAAAACAGTATTTCTGATTTTTCCAAATTTCGGAAATAATTAAAATGATACATTGAAAAATGTATAAATTTTACAAGTTAGGTAAACCTAGGTTTACGAGTATTTTGATATTTTTTTAAACTGTTAATATTATCCAAAAAAGTATTTTAGTAACCGCCGTAAGTCACTAAACCAATCAATTAATTGTATTATTTATTACATACTCGTACAGGTAGGTAATACACTATTGTGTTTATCTACCTCTAAAAAAGCTAGAACTTTTCGTTCAATGACAGTGGTTTCTAATAAATAACATTACTTTTCTATTAATTACATTCAGCTGCCTGGTTGAGTAGTACTAGTGATGTTGAGTCTTTTGTCTAGCATGATTGTGGCCTCAATAGTATTTTAGTTTTCTTAAGAATAAATTTCCTGGTTAATTGTATTCACCGGGTGTACCCTGAGTACCTAAATCAATGAATTATGTGATAAATATTAAATGTGGTAGATTATATTAGGTATGTATTATTATTACTCAAAAACTAATTCAATTACTTCTATAAAGTTTTATCAATAAATTATCGACATTTTTTTAGTTTTATCAGGTGTAGAATACAGATGAGTTGCTTTTATTAAAAAGTTTATATTTTTAATTTTTACTAATAACTGGTAAAGTTGTGTAGGATTTAATTAACAATCCGATATTATGATTTTCAGCGCCAACTAGATTTTTACGAACTGATAACATGCTTTTCTAGATAGATGCAATCAATACAGTAAAGATAATTTCTGGATTTTTTATAATAAAACTTTTGTAACAGTTAAAAAATGCATTACTACATTATTTTATATCTTTCTTTTTGTCGAAATCCACCCTGTAAAAAGACATTAAGTATTATATCACCATCTTGAAGATAGCCTTAATAATACTAATTTTGAGAATTCTATCAGATATTAAAGAAGAACAATAACTAATTATAACTTGAACGAAGAAAAATAAATTTTATACGTACAGGGTCGTCCAAAAGTTACCCACAATTGATTTAAAAAAATTAAACATGCGTTTATTTAGGCTAAAGGATTATAGTCATGGCATATTAGTGTAAATCTATGTAAATCAATGAATTTAAATAAAAATTAGTATTTTAAATCAGCATTTTGTTTAAATAAATATGGCTTTTTTACATTGGACCCTTCAAGAGCGAATTTCAGCTGTTATGAATTATTACCAAAATGGAAATGCTAGCGCAACGGCTATTTTTATTAATCGTCCTCAACAAAGCCATTCTACTATACGTTTAAATACAAAGTTTGAAGCCTCAGGTACAGTCTCAGATGGTAAGCGATCTGGTTGTCCTATTCTGAAAATACCCTGATTTCCAGACAGCTGTTTTAGGGCCAGACACTCCAAGTTCATCAAGAAGAATTGCTTCTCTAATAAGAGCATCAGAGGACAACAATTATAACACTTTATCGCATACAACAGTACTTCAAACCTTAAAAGCTATTGGTCTCAAACCTTATATTCCACGTTTGATTCATTGTTTTCACGAAAATGATTTTGACAGGCGAGTAGAATTTTGCGAAACTTACTAGACGTCCTTGAAGCTGATCCAAATATTATCCACCGAATGTTGTAGTCTGATGAAGCCACGTTCAAATGAACGGACATATAATTGGGAGGATACTAACCATCACCACATTCTTGAAAGGAAGTGAATCTTCCAAGGGTTATAGTTTAGTGGGGTATCTCTTTAGAAGGCATTATTGGTCCATACTTTTTGATGGAATAGCGAACGACGAAAAATTCTTCCGTATGCTCAGAGATTGGCTATTGCCTCAGGTATGCGACAGAAATTTTATTTTTCAGAATGATGGAGCTACACTTCATTATGATTGTATTGTTAGTAATTGGCTTGATACTTATTTTCCGGGTGTCTGAACTGGTCGAACAGATTGGATCCAGTGGCCAATATGCTCACCAGATCTGACTCCTGACTTTTTGTGGGGTGTTATACAGGACAAATTTTTCGCGAATAAACCAGCTTCATCACGTGAATTGAAACGAAACATACATCAATCAATTATCTCTATTGATCAGGACTTATGTCGAAAGGTTTGTGAATCTGTTATCAATCGAGCACAAAATGCATTGAGGGGTTGCGAACGCACCCCCGCCCCAATCGTTTAAGGGGTCCATATTTACACACCATACATGAGATAAAAACGACTTTTTATAGAATGTTCATATAAAAAATAGTCTTTTAATTGTCTCTCATCGATTTTATAACAGGATACATAATATGTGCGTGTGCATAATATCTCTCGTAATAATAGAAGTCTGTAGTAGTTAGAACCAATCATTGAGCATCTGTGTGTGTAGGTATGTACCTACCTATTAATTACTGACCAAATCTGTTTGTACCCAATAATGACAGTCAGTCTCAGTAGATCATAATAACTGTCTTTATACCATCGATAATAACAAGCAGAAAAGGCCAATAAGTATCTTTCTTTAAATCACTACGGTTAATGTGACATTGATGGCAACATTAATTATTGAATTTCAGGTATGTAGATAATTATTTTATTTTATTTTATAGTTACATTTTGAATTATGTCATGTATTAAAACTTTTTATACAAATGTAATAAGAATACTCTGTTGAAAATAACAGCTAAGTAAGCACTTTGACATTTTTCAGAATTGGACGACGTGAACAGCAAAAAAGAAAGCGAAATGACTGCAAAGAAGTGTTCTAAATAGGATCCAGATTCATCTACTCCAATACTCGAATCGGATTCAAATCAACCTTCTGCTTCAATACCTGAGTCAAATTCAGTGCCGCCTGTTCCTACACATTCAGCTGTCTAGAAAACTCTCAGAAGCGACATAGGGTCTATCGTGCAACCTGATTTCACTGCAGAACCGGTTTTAGATTCGGTTAATCGATTATCTACTGAAGACCGATATCAGTTGCTACAAAACCATTTCTACCCTGATGGCGATTTTGTATTTCCAGCAGTACTACAAGGTGAATGTCAAAGAGGATTTAAGAAAAGCTGGTTGAAGGAATATAAATGGATGGTATATAGTAAAGTAGTTGATGGAGCTTATTGCATTGAAAGATCAATTTGTGAATCAGCCATTTAGAAAATGGAACAAATGGACTGAAGAAGCAAACAAGCATCAAGCAACTGAATATCACCAAGAATCAATGGAAGCATCAGGTGCATTTGTGGCGATCGTTGAAAATCTAGAAAAAACGATAATAGCACCAGTTGACAACAGAATCAGGCAAAATATTGAGAAGAATCGAGATATACCTAGCTAAAGCTCTATTGTACTGCGCCGAACAGTGTGTTGGAATACGTGGAACTGTTGAAAAGTTTGATTCTGAGGATAACTCAGGTAACTTTGTCAGTTTTCTGAAACTTCTTTCCAAATACAATATTGCACTACATCAGCATCTCCCATCTCCAAGAATGAAACGTGCTACATATATCTCACCAAGAATACAAAATGAGATACTTGACATAAGGGCCAAGCATTCCAAATACTACTGTGTTTTGACAGATGAGGTGACTTTTCACAACATGGAAGAAATAATGGTCTGTCTGGAATTTCTGGATCAGAATAATGATATTCGAGAAGAGTTTATCGCCCTTTCTAAATTCACCAGAACAACTGGAGTCGCTATCAGCAATGAAATCTTGCAAATTCTTGATGATTTGGGTCTGAAACGTTTCAATATAGAGGTCTGGTTTTTATAGTGCAGCGAGCATGTTCTCAAGAAATGTTGGGGCACAACGTATTATAAAAGATCATGCACCGAAGCAATATGTATTCACTGCAGCAGTCATTGCCTCAATCTCGTTATTGCAGCATCATGCAAACTAACAGAGATTAGGAATATGTATAGTAGATCATCTGAAGAATTGATGCATCTATTTTCTCTTTAGTCCAAAACGTAATGAACTTTTGGAATTATTTGTTTCCAAGGGCTTTCAAGAAGGTTCGATGGTAGTCAGAACGTCACACAGCTTGCCAGCATTTCTACCAGGCGTTTCTATATACATATCGTTCCATCTCTCTAAGTCGTTTGGTTATGGAATACAATGCACTCTGAGAAATACGATGGGATCTACACTGACTAGGACACTGCTAGCAAAACTGGAGCTCAGCAAATATTAGCCGCAATAACATTATTTGATTTCATTTTTTTGTTACACTCTAACTCGAGACCTATCTCACTTAGCTGGCGTGACAAGTCAGCTTCAAAGCACTGCACTAGATGTTGTTCAGGCTTATCAGATGATCGATGAAGTGAAAAGCAGTTTATATTAAGGAGCGCAAAGAAATCGATATCGGATTTCGGAATATATTTTATCAAGCTGTGAGGCTAGCAGACAGAGTTGACATAGACCAGTCCCAACCATGCCACATATAGCAAAGCGACAGACCCATCGAAGCAATGTTTCAATCGATGATACAATATTCGATTTTTGCAAGCTGAACATTGCTATTCCTTTTATCTACCACATCGCAACAAACTTGGATATACGATTTAATACTCATCCCTTCTTTGTCTTGTCCCTTCCGTGTTAATCACAAGGACTATCGACATAACACTGACAATCGAGACATACAAAAATGACCTACCTTCACCGGAGACTCTACTGCACGAAATTCGTCGGTGGAGTGTGGACACTGAAGTTCCAGAGCCTATCTCTGGAAGATCAACTCCGGCTACTGCAATAAAACTATGTTTGCACTCTTAAAAATCGTTGCACTATTCCCGTCACATCTTGCCAGTGCACTCTGGCGTGTGCACAATTATCTTCGAGCTTCCATGAGTCAGGACTTCCTGTATTCTTTTCTGCTTCATATGCATTACAAAAAACACATAAACTTAGAAGAAGTGGTTGATTTATTTGCTCGTTTTCATCCACGAAGAATGGAATTGAATTATTTGTTATCTTAATGACTGTTACTATCATCTAGATTTTAATTGTGTTACAACTTTATAAACTTTACAATTACTATATTTTACTACATACATATATTACATAATTTACAATACTCGTACTATGTATACATATTTCAAAGTGGTGTGTTTGGAAAATGAGTGCAATTAAATTCTGTTACATATTGTAATATGATTTTGTTAAAACGCAGCCCCCCCCCCCATTTTATGCCCACTGTACGATCCTGCAATGATTGCCATTACACAGAAATTGGTCATTAATTTATGACTTTCTATGTACTGTAATTTGTTTAGTGTTAAAAAACTATGTTGTCATTATAAAATACCTAATTTATTTGATGTATTTTCTAAGTTTATTTGAGTGTTCAACTTCTGTGCTAAGGCTTACACTAATTCTTTCATTCTGTTGACTAGCTGGTGCTACTACAAGGCGAGGGTGATGATGCATTCAAACAATTAAATTAATAGGCACACTTACAAATTAGGTATTACTTTATAATCGGTATAGGTACTTGCTTTAGTAGTGTTATCAAAAACTACTTTTAATCTACTACGTATTAAAATAGAATACTATCGTTTGAAACAATTACAGAAAAGTTTTTAAAATGTTTGTTTTCAATCTTTTCCTTAACTATGTAATCATTTTCTAACAAACAAGTATTTAGTTCCGGGTTAAGTTCAAATCCATTTATTTTGGATGTTACATTTTCTGCAGATAATTTTTTACTTAATTATATAGGCATATCGTTATAACATAACTAAAATTTCTAGCATTAGAAAAATAGGTATTTGAACTTTAATGTACATTTTTTAGAAGATATTTTTCATTTGAAATAAAGACTTGACATAAATATTTTACACGATTATGTTTGTTACAGACATTTATTTATTAACGGAACCGGTTAGACCCCCAAAAAATGTCTCCGTAGTTAATTATTTACATAATAATGCACTGAAAAACAATAGGTCACCTCCATCGGTGACTGGAGTTTGCAGTCAGCTCTTATATAAAGGGGCAAATTCTAAGCTAAAAGAGCGATGGGTTGATGAATATGATTTATTGATTTTTGCTTTTGAAATAGAAATAGTAGGTGGGTATTCTTGTGAAGTTAGAATGATCTTAGTAGGTAACTGGATGATAGGTGATATTGCCGTTGTATGGATTTAATATTTTATAGGTGCGTTTATTTAGGCTTTAAATTGTTCATCTAATTATTCCACTACAAAGAGATTTGGGAAGTAGAGGGATTTTCAAATTATGTAAAGTGTGGAGAAATAAGAAGCAGCAGGCCAAATTTGATAGGTAAATCATTTCAAAAGAAGTTTACCAGTTTAAAAAGTTAAATACTAAATAATTTATCGTTTAATGGCATTAGAGTTAATATTGTAAGTTAGGTCTATGAGTACAGTAAATCTAGGTACTCAATCGATTTGACTAAGATTTGTGACCTATCTAATGGGCAAAATTTATAATTGCTATCAAAATCAGCTAAGAACTATAAAATATTTGGTAATAAATAGATAGGTGGAGTATAAAATTTCCTTCTCTAACCTAATGTATTGTGACAAAGGTATGCAGTCTGAAGTTTTTGACTAGCTTATCATTAATAGTGCAGGTGCAGAGGATGCTTCTACTAGACGAGTCATTGTAAAAAGATTTATCGACCAAATTTTAGTAAATGTGCGTGGTTTGATATCCCTAGCACCTGTGTCTAAATTGTTTATTGCTGGTGGGCGTACCCACCCACCTCCCTCAACTAACTATCGGCCCTAGGCAGCCCTGTCCAAAATTGGACTTTACAGAAGCTGTAGGCTATCCAAATAAATTTCATACAAACTGGATAGCCAATGTGACGGTCTATGGGCATGAGATTTGTACTCAACTGCGCATTAGTTTGACAAATATTGAAAAAACAAATTTTGTGAGTCCAACTTCCTAAAAGCTGTTTTTCAGTATATTTTTATTATTATTCATGTTTTATTAGATTCACCATTATAGAATATGGTGTGATGGCCGATAGTACGAATTCCATACAGTAGTCGGAAAGTGTATTTTTTGTTAGACCGAGAGCTTCCAAAATGTTTCCGATAAGGAAAAAGTAGGAGGGAAAGCAAAACAATATTCATTCACTATTTATTAGTCAATGCTAAAGGTTTCATGGTTTATGTGAATATTGTTGTGATTGTACATTTTGTGGACTGTCAAAGAAGTCTCTCAAAGTAGTTATCTTATTATTTGAATTGTTTCAAATTTACGCTAGTGTCAAAACTTATCATAAACAAAAAAAAATGAAGTGTTAGAATAATTATTTCAAATATCCACTTACGAGATTGTATCTTTCAGAATTTTTTATGTTTCTAGACTTTAATAATATAAATTTAAATCGAAGCAACTTTTTTTAACATGGGGAAAAATTCGTTGAGTGACCTCTTTAATGACTACAGAATTGAGAAATCCTGGCACACTATAATATAACAAAGCATTAAATCTGTGGGACACAATTTTGTGATTAACCACTCTCCCCTCCTGGGTTACCAAACCAAATGGAATAATAATAACGACATTTGTAGAGCCCCTTTCTACGTAACTTTACTGTGACTTATGTATCTAAATAGTTTTTATAAAAGAAATTTAGATGCAAGAATGATTCGAGTAGATTTCTTAGCTCTTAATATCAATGGCAATCTAAGACTGAAAAAAGTTATTGACTTTCGATTCATGCCTATTCGATCTTGACTTTTAGAGGATCTGAGCACAATATCTATTTCCGCTGGAATGCAGAAGATAACATACCTTTCCAAGCTACATACATTACATAACGGACTTCTATAAATGATAAATTGTTTGAAAATGATTTCCCCAAGAAATCTAAGCTATAAATATTAACTCGGAAACTGGCACCTACCTAATATAAAGCTGATCCTCAAATTATTCACTTAATATCTTATTCCATTCTATATAAGGACTTGGAATGAAAAAAATGTCTACTGTGCTAATCAAAGTAAAGAAATAGATATATTGCTGCCACCACCGTTCGACCTAATAAATCTTAAGCGTCGGATCTCTTACTCCATCTATTAGATCACCCAAGACGTGGAAATAGATAATTTAATCTATAATGGCATCACTGTACTCCTTCGGTTCTGATTACCCTAAATTATAAAATTTTCTATAAGTACATACATTCTTGTTGTTTATCGTAGAGAATTGTTTCATCCGTATATATAAATTATATTCGCTATTTTAGTCGCACTTTCCTCATTTGTTGACAACCTAGGAATATTGTTGAGATGGGATGTTTCAAACTGATTCTGGAAAATAAATTTTTGTTACCTACATCTGTATAAGATTGTCTGTACTATTCATTTAAAATATAAGGCCAGCCATATCGTGTTTTTTTAGAAAGCTGATTTAATAATTTCAGAGTTTTGGATCAGTTGGTTCCCGCATCATTTGCGTATTCACCAGGTCTTTGAACAATGACTGAACTTAATGATGGCTAAGCCTCCGTTAGTGATATACATTGCTCTGATATATGAATTTGGCTGAAATTTGATACACAAATACCTCAGAATGTTTTAAGAACGATTGATTTTTATAAGGAAAAAATGATAAAGGGGCCTATGATGTTAACACGTCCAAAAATGAAACGTTGTCCGATCGATTTAAATTGTATGTAGGTCCACCAGGAACTAAGTAACATAAACCAAAACTATTGATCATCGAAATTTTAGCTAAAATGATATTTTTTGTCAAAAAATACTTAAATGGCTCTAAATTCCAAACGAGACATCTTTACTTCTCATTTTTAAGATATACATAGAATTAGGAAGCCATTAGAGATGATGTTTTATAAAATTGAATGTCTCCCGTTTTTATTGTTTGTCTATGAGGACCACCATACCAGAGCAGGTCCATTTTTAATAGAGAATTTTATCACAAGTTAATAACTTTAAATAATTTAATTGGTCGACTTCGGATGGAGGGAGAGGTGATACCACTTACTAAACTAACATACTTCCAATGGACTGATTTGTCTGTGAAGTCCTGAAGTGGCCCACGATCGAAACCATTTGGGACACTGCCAGGATCAAAATGGCGAACAGAGTATGGTTAACTGGCTATCCCAAAGTACTGCGAGAATGCCTGCCGTCCACTACAAGAGCTGGTCAGAAACCGGTGGGGGCGGAGACGCGGAGTGCCAAAAGAGGAAACGTCACAACATCGACAGCCAAGACCAAGTTTGGGGAGCA
>JAUYWI010066354.1:0-15037 GCA_034780595.1 Parotoplana pacifica
TTTCTTGTTATTGTTTTGCATTTTTACTATTTTACATTTTTCATTTCTGACCGGATTGTTTTATGGATTTCGATTTTTGGATTTTGGATATACTAGATGGTATTTTCAATCACCGAGCTTGACTGGCCATCTTATCATGCTTGAGCTTGGGTGTTGAACAAGACACACACGATTACATAGTTTTGATTTGATCTTGAAGGCATGTTGTTTTAAGTCGAAGCCATATTTATATATGTTTACACATCTTTTAGTTGGATTACATTCATTACTATGATGTTAATACTGTCGAAGGCTTGACTGATATTATTTATTATTTTTATTTCTTAATTTTATGTTTTCTGCAGTAAAGATTTATTCTACATATCTTGTTAAAACTTTTCTGTTTGAAATGTGGTCTACCCAAGAGATACGAAGAATTCTCCTGAGGAACCACATTTTTGCAGCTTCAAGCCGACGTTCCATTTGCGATGATATGTAAAGATCGAGTAAATACAGAACAATTATTTCTTACTTTCTTCTACTAGGAGACGCTGTACTTTTTCTTCGGACTGTGCTATGAGAATGGTGTCGTCTGCATTATAAACCCTTCTGTGCCTTCCGATTCCCTCAGGATCATTTCGCTGTAGATGTTAAACAGAACCGGTCGGACTCCTCTCTGAATTTTAGTAAATTTGTTTTTTCAGTTCCAATATGGACACATGCTGTCTGTTCCGATTTCGCAGGAGTCGGATATCTTTTCCGAAGAGATCAAAACAATCTAGCAAATTCAGGAGTTGTTGGTGTCATATAAACTTGAGAAAATAGGTCTGGTTTAAAAATTGAAATGGTGTATTTAAATTGTATGTAATTTCAAATTGATGATAACAACAGCAAATAGTACCTCAGTGTTACCTCACTATTATACATAGATTACATTGTTGTAAAAACGACTGTGTAGATTTTTTAAATCTTCTACAGTTTAAATGGATAGATATTTCTGCCTATGTAACTGACAATTAAACATATACAGTGATGCAAATCACTTTATCCTAATTATAAATTTTATTCAAAATCGAAAGAATAAATATCAATTTGTAGTGGAAAGTGGGTGAAATCCGGCATGATTCGAAATTTACTTATAAATTTGTTTTGAAATCTGCTAGCTATATGAAACAACAACAGAAGTATAACGAGATTTAATATCTAGCATATGTACATAGCTCATTTTAATACAACGCTTTCATATGGTAGTTTAATTAAAAACACTGTACATAGTGTCCGGAATTTGCCTTAGTGACCAGATTTACCTCCGATTTAGTCTAAATTATTCTGTGATAAATACATACATTAAAACTTTCATAATCCATAAATGTATATTACCTAATATTCATGTAAAATATGCATTTTACAAAGGTCTATAAATGACTTTTTTTAAGTTCCATATTCTAGTAAACAAATTTTATAGTCCACTAATGTGTGACATACAAATCAACTGGATTTGTAAACTTATCGACAAAAATCGGAAAGAAAATAAACGACACGGTCACTGCTCTGATATCAGGACATTTTTCATGGCATCACCTTTACATTTTCGGCACTAAATCAATTTTCGCTTGGCGCATCAAAGTATTGCTCAAAACAAATTAAACAGTTGTATTTAATTTATGCTTTTAACTTTTTTTCTCTCCTTCATTTCTTTTAATTTTTCCTCCATTTTCTTTCTTCTTTCGAGCATTAGTTCTTGCCATTTAACAATCAAACAGTCACACTTTTCTGGAGACCTTACTACTTGTGACTTTCCAGTTCTGGCACTTTCTGTTTGAATGCATGGGGTAGTGGCGAAATTGCCCTTTAGGACGCTTATAAGCCTCACCAAGGTCACCAAATATTTCTATCTTGGCTGAGTAGTGTCGACATGACATTTACAAAGCTGAGCAGTATTTGCAGGATGTTTAGACAGCTGAGCTTCGGCGACAACTGTTGATCGAGAACCACCGCCAGGTTGAGCAACTGTTGTAGCTTGTTTTGGCAGCTGACCTTCGGTGACGTCAAATGATGATTAAGCGATAGCGTCGGGCTGAGTAATTGTTGTAGATTGTTTTGGTGCCTGAGATTCAGTGACGTCAACTGATGAAAGCAAAAGCGTCAGGCTGAGCAACTGACATAGCTTGTTTTGGCGGCTGAGCTTCGGTGACGATAGATGATACTCGAGTGATGGCGTTAGACTGAACAATGGTTGCAGGATGCTGTAGTGTCAGATCAACCATTTAATAGTGTGCGTGAGCGCTTCTGTTGGTGCGAACTCTTCGTCGCTAAAATTGTTTGCATTGAATGGAACAATACCAGCTTGTGTTTTTTCCAAGTTTGCTGTGCGTCTATACATTATGCATTATGGAATAGTTCAACTACCCATATTGAATAATCCTTCGCCCATAGTTATTCATCATGTAAGCATGGTTTTACCATTTTGACGGCAGATGTTATAGGCGGCCAGTGTGATATGGGATTCGTGATTTTCAAGAATTAGGACACGGTTCGTTATTGAATACTTACTTTGACATTTTGATGAAATGCTAGAGCCATGTCATGAAAATGAGCTCGATGTATGTCCGATTGATTCTGGAGGACCATTTATCAACAGTAGAGCATTCATGTTGACCCGTGGGTATATAAACATAAGTGGTATATAGTTTCTTGTAGGACTAAAGGCGAACACAACAGTTACTGTTTGTCCACGTTCTGCCGTACGGTAACTACTTTCCCAACTTGGAATTTGGAGTAGGCGGTGATGTCGTGAACCCAGACTTATCGACATTGTATACCTGATGAGGTTCCAAGTGAAATTTATCTTTTATGCGGCGCAGGTTTTCTTAAAATAGACCAACAGCCCTTCGGTTCATCCCTTTAATTCTTGCCATACTCATTGATTCCGGTTTTTGCAGAGATATGTCTGGATTCCTTCTAACGAAATTGTAGAACCAATTTTTCACCAACTGTTTTATAATCAGCTGAGAGCCAATGGTTGATATCGTTTCTCTCAGCGAATTCATACGCAATTCTCCACGATTCTTTAATTTATCAACCATAAAATAATTTGGACATTTGAATGCGGTGATCTGCCAGCTCTCTTTCTTCCACCACAGAAAAGATAGAAGGGCTTTCAAATTTTGGTTTGGCATCATTATCAGATTTTTGGTGATCATACATTGTAGCTCATGGAATTCTAAATAGTTGACTACATCTACGTAATGACATCCCAATTCCTGAGCTTAGCCAACGTATTTTGTAGGTCGTCTGAAGTCCAGCTGACTTTCGCAGTCTTTCGTTGATACCGAAGGGGCATCTGAAATAGAATAAACACAGAAACAATGCAACTATTACATCATCTAATATAATTTAAACTAGTGATGGGTAATTTCGCTGCCCTTGCTGAAATTACCCCTACATGCTATTATCATGAAAACATCCCTCAATAGTGTTAGCACACATCTAACTATTTCAAAAGACTATACAATAATAAAATAAAGATTAAATAATTAATTTTCATTAAATTAACTCACCTATGATATCATATTTCGTAACAGAATTGAATTGAAAATAAGTGAAATTAATTTCTTTTTGCATGCTAAATATTGTGCAAGAATTATCACAATAGTTTCTTTGTTAAATCACTATATTTATCTCTCCTTCGTGTTCTTCGATGATTTCCCACATTATGACTTCTGAATAAATGTTATAAAGTCTCGGTGACATGATGCAGTCCTGTCTTACTCACGACCAATTTCAAACCAGTCTTTATCCCTATCATCTGTTCTAACGGCAGTTCTTGATTTTTATAGAGCTTCCTGATGAGATTAATTAGATGTTCTGTGAAACCCATATCTACATATCCTGCCACAGTTGCTCATGACATACACAGTCAAACGTTTTCGCGTAATCTATGAAACATGTGTACAAGGGTGCATTATGTTCCGGCACTTTTTTTTATATATCTGATGTTAACTATTTGCTCTCGTGTTCCTTTGCCTTCCACAAAACCTGACTGTTCTTCATAAACTTTTTGCTCATATTTTATTTTATTCGGTTGATAATTATCAACCGAATAAAATGATCTTCAGCATAACTTTACTCGCGTGTGTAATTAGGCTAATGTTTCGATGGTTTGAACATTCTTTCAAATTACTTTTCTTTGGAAGCGGTATGAAGATCGCTCTACACCAATCTCTAGGCCAATCTACTTTTTCCCATATCATTCTACACAACCTCCACAGAATATCGATACCTTCATCATTTCAATGGGAATATCGTCAATTCGTGATTTTTTTCCTCTTCAGTGCCCATTCTATTTCAGACCTTAAAAGTGGAGGTTCTTTTTCAACCTCGTTATATTGTGAGATTGGGGTTTGATTTAGTTGATCAACACTATACAGTATTCCACCCAGTCACCTAGATCGCCCAATCTACCCCTTGTGATTTAACAAAGAATATATTAGGATAAATCCAACACTTAGACCTACATTTAAGGTTTAAGCTAAACACTTATTGTGAATTTGTATCAAAATGATGACCATTGGTTGATTTCAAAATTTGACTTAATTGAAATAACCTATAGGTTTCAGTAGGAAAGGTAGGAAATTGTGCATGATGGACAGCTAACAAAGAAGAAAGTTGCTATGGAATATTGACTTTATTAGATCTAAAAATATAAAAATACAATTTATATTATTTAGTGAAAGATAACATAAAAAAATATTCCATTTACTTTAAAGTTTGATATTTTTTATAATGAATTCGTTGTCGCTATACAGTATTTTCTCTAGAAAAAAAATGTCGAAAGTCCCATTTGACTCCTCTAGCACATATTATGTTCCAGCCTAGAAACGATAACTCCAATTAAGCTGAAATTTTGAACATTGTCACAAGTGAAGGTTCGCAGTTTCCGCATAAAAAATTTCATACGCCCAAGGGCACATGGTTGGCCCTCAAATTAGATCACTATAGTCCAAAATTTATAAATATTTGAAATGTCTACTGTTTAAAAAAAGTAAATTCTGAAGTCATATTTGGTATCATATATTTATTAGAAACTCTTATTATTTCTCACATATTATGGGATTTTAAAAGTATTGATATTTCTACACAGGATACAACTTGAGAGCCAATCAATTTTATTTATTTTCGTGATAAAAAAGTTCCGACGGATAGAATTTTTCAAATTATCAAAAAAGTAGCTGTTAAAAAATTCATAAAAAATGCTCAAAACGTTATGGCTAATTTTGTATCAGTGCAGACTATGCTCTAGGCCCAATCTGACAGGGAGTCCGCCGACCCACGTTCTTTCCAACTGGTCACACCAATTTCCAGCGCTTTTTATCTTCATTCTTTCACTGCCATAATTTTCCAGGTCAACTTTGGGCACACTCTTTCCCTCGTCCCTTCCACTTCGAGATTCCATGCCCTTTTTACACCACTATTATCTTCCTTTCTTCGGACATGACCACACCATCTTAGACTGCTCCATGTCTCACTACCTCTACAATGGACTCTCGCAGACCAAGCTTTTCCATCAACACCTCTGAATTCATCTTATCCTGCTGCTTAACTACACATATCTTTCTAACCATTGCCTTTTCTGCTCTTCTTAGGATATTTTCTTCTATTGATCTTACTAAATGTCTCTGCCGCATAAATAATTACTGGTCCAACACATGTGCTATATCTTTGTCCCTTCATTGCTGTGGTCAGTCTACATATAGCCGCACAGCACTGATTCCCGATCTCTAAACCTTTGAGAGCCAAATCTCACTCTCTTTGTTACACCCAAATAACAAAATTCCTTCTCTCTATCAAAGTCTTTTAACAAGAGCATCAATTGTCCCTATACCTGGTATAATACCAAGCTAGCTTCAAACACCCTTTCTACCACCTTCATTCTATGCTCCAATATATGAGGCTTATTCCAATACTACCTTTCCTTATGAATATTCACAAAAAAGTACTGCTCTTCCACTCATCTGTCATACTGTGTCCCTGCAAAATCCCGTTCGCTATTTCCAGCAACACCTCACTTCCATGATAAGATGCCAAAAAACATTCTCCTGCCTCGCTGCTTTTCATAACTTTCAAAGCTTGCTTAGGTTTCTCTGGTCCCTCAATTCGATTAGCTTTGGTGACCCAATCCCAGATATTTTCCACATTCATTATACTTTCCATATGCTCCTTCCAGATCTTTTCTTCTCTTCCTCATCAAAAACAATCCCTCCTTTTTATCTTTCATACACCCCCCCCCACCACTCACATCATAATTTTCTCTTTTCATCATTCAAACTTTCCGATATATCACATTTTTGTCCGAATATATTTGTTGGATTTCCTTTTCTGCTGCCTTTTCCATTGCAGATGCAACTTCTCTTCTAGCTTTCTTTTTGTACTGTTCTGTTGGATCATTTTTTATCTTTTTATAACCTACAGCACATTGTACTTCTTTATTCCACAACCATGTTTCACCATGGGTTGGCTTGCCTTTACTTATCTTACACTACCTTTTCTTTACTTGATCCAGATGTCAAGTTCTTTACTATGTTCCCTCTTTATTGTTTCATTCTCCAACTACCAAGTTTTAGTCTGCATCACTTGCATTCTCTTCTTCTTCAATTTCGCTGCATAAAGCTTATGTATTACAATTTTTGAAAATATTGATTTTTATGCCCAGGGTGCAACCTGAGAGCAATTTAAAATCTAAAATTTTATATTTGAAGTAAAAATATTTAACAGATAGATTTTTTTTAATTTGCTGCAAATGTGCCAAATAATGTCCTTAATCATTTTAGATGAAACTTTCATATATTGGGTAATTGATAGATGCAAACCATAAGGTTTGAAAAAATTTAAGTACCTAAAGTTAGTTTTATAGAGTAGTTATAGATGTGTTAAAACTTGTATAGTAAGTACGCTGCGCGTGCATAATGTAGTTATGGCTTTTATCTTCAGACAGCATAATATAATTACTTTATAATATATGAACTCATATGAAAGAAATATGAAAAACGTTTACTTTTTAAAAATAATGTTAAACTTTATTAAATATGAATATAAAGTTGAAAAAATATTGAAAATGTACCTGCTTTGAATGTCGGTTTAATTTGGGAATCGGAGTAGAAGTAGAAGTTGATGGTAATTGTTTTGGATTTTCAGAACTAGGTTCCATACTTGAATTTTCCTCATCTATATTTTCAAGAAAAAATATTTACTTATAAAAGCATGAAGTAAATTATTCATGTACCAATTTTGTTGAAATATATTAAAGTATAAATATGCATTTTGCCTTTTATATGAAAAGCACATTTATTTTGATTATACACCCTAAATCTTGATATGAATTTAATAAACAGGAATAGTTCTTACCCGAATCTTTTGGATCATCTTCAATAATTGATTCTTTCGCGGCCGGAATTCCATTGAAGGAAAGAGTCTCGCCAAATATCCTCTTTGTTAAATACTTTTACTTTTAGGAAAGCTTTATTTCTTCTAAATTCTTTATGAATTTCATCTGCTAAACTATCTCCAAAATTTATTTTAGTTTTCAAAATCTTTTGAATTATAAACATTTTCACCTTTTGTTTAAAAGTTAAATTATCTAAAGCTTTTAATTTTTCTATCATATGTACACAGCAATGTGCTTCTTATCTAATTTTTCTTCATCTGATAAATTTAAGTTTTCGATATTTCTATATTGTAAGTCATGCCAATAAGCTATGTTATGATTGGGTCAATAGGTTTTGACCATTCACAATGTATATCATTTTCATCTAATCTAATTTGTAATTATTTGTTTTTTCGTTTGTGTTAGTTCACTGATATTCTCCATAAGCCGTAGTTAAAATAAGAGATTTTTAAATTAACTTGAAATACTTAAACTTTTTTGAATCTCTAGAGTTCTTTTTCAATTAAATAATTTGGAAGCATTATTTAGAGAATATAATAGATTATAACTTGTGGTAAAGTTAATATTTAAATTTATTGTTTCTCAGAAGTGGCAAGTAAAGATGATATTTTCATTCATTCTGCGATTACACTTCAAGCTTTAATAATTAAAATCCGATGCTATATTTAGTACTGCTCTATTTCAATTTTGTTTAAATGATGTCTTTTATACATTGATTTAATTTTACATTTGCTTTTAGAAAATTAAATTATCACAGTTTATGAAATTTGAATTTAAAAAAAATAGAAATCGATTAAATTCAATCTTTCATGTGATTTTTTGTGTGTTATGGTCATTTAGCTACTTAGAAATCTCAGACTTGAGCAAACTAGGATGTTAAATGGGCATTTTAGAACCATTGCTTTTTGGGTGGGTTCAGACCCGGTCAAGCGATAAAAATTGATATTTAAACTCAATTTTACCAATTACATTTATTCGAAAACGACTAAAATGATAATATTCAAATCTTAAGGAATTGGACCGTTATAGGAACACTGGCGAAAGTAGAATTCATAAACATGGGCCTGACTCAAGACAAAGAACAAGACAGATAGATAGATAGAAACCATTTTCTTATGATAAAATACAATTTTGAAAAAATCATTTTTTTACGGACCTGTGCCGGTGTGGTGGACATCATGGACCAGCAACCATAAATGTGAAGCATCCAAATTTCTAATACATTATTTCTCATACTTTTTTAATTCTAGATCTCAAATTGGAGCATAATTGGTGTTTTTTTCTTATTTTAGAGCCAAAAAAAATTTATAAATTGTTTTATGAATTTGCATTACTTTATGTCTAATGGACCTAGCCACAAAATAAATTTGAAGTCAATCGGACAAACCTTAATTTTTGGACCTCTATGACATTGATTTTTCTACAAAACATCATTTATCCTAACACATTTCAACTCAATCTATGAAAAGTATGATATTCTAGGGGGTCTAAACCCTCTTTATCATGCGCATATAAAAATAGGGTCGTCAACGAAGGTTAGCTTAGGTTTATCTTTGAATTTTTACTTTTACATTTTAGATAGAGAATATTGAAAAAGATGGGAAAGCGTATCCAGTTATTCATAACTATGGTCATGGTGCACACGGTGTTGCGCTAAGTTGGGGAACTGCTGTTGAAGTTTGCAGACTTGCTAAATCATTGCTTACTAATTCAAAGATTTAGGGAAATATTTTGCTTTAATTATGAATATTTTCAAAATGTTCAGTTTTACACTGTTTAGTTAATTTAGTAAATTGATTTAATGTGAATTGTATAAATAACAATAAATGAATATTATTAGTCATATGTGCCCGTATAATTGATATGTGAATATTTTTCAGTTTAATTATGTTGATTTTTATCTTGTACAAATATACTTTTTTTTTAAAATGATATTGTAAATCTTCATTTTCTGCACCATTTGGAAGAGCATTAATTATACTAAATAGAAATTCTATTGTCACTGAGGCAACGGCTATTGTGCGCTTACTTGTTGCAAAATATGTGCCAGGGATCCACAACAAAAATAAAATGTCTTGAAGTATTTGAAGTGCTAGTTAGTGATAATCAAGGTTCAGCCATTAGTTTTTGATTATCTATTATCCTGATGAACTTCTTGACAGATAAAATAAGAGAACCGTCATGGGACATGTTTATAGCTAAATGTTATCTCATGCTCAATAAAAGTTGGAGAATGGACACAGCTTTAAAATTGCGGGTGGTGTATTGAAGAAATAAGGACGCATCTAGTTGTTTGAGGAACAAGAGAAACAGTACATGAAGATGGTGGTTCTGAAAGAGTGACAAAAATCATCTCAGCAGATCTAGTAATTAGAGACATTATACCTAGTCTGAAAGGTGAGGTGATAAGATACATCCCTTGCGTACACCTTGTGGACAGGAAATACTTCATAAGGATCATCATTCCGCCTAATCTATGCGGTTTGGTCACGATAGAGTGCCTTCACCAAATATGAGTTGGGAACCCAAGCATTGATTGTGGCTAACGCTATCAAATGCTTTTCTATGGTCAATGAAGGTGATGAGATGGCTCCATTTGACATGTCATTTATCTTTTGAATCACATATATTGGACCAAGCTAGAAGCCGATGACGTTATCAGGGCCAAAGATAAAAGTTTGTCCTATTGACTTCAAAAGTAGTGTGTAGTTTAAATGGGAATTCGGAAATGCATATTTTTAAATTTTTATCATTCTAAAAACATTGATTATCATTTGTTTGCAAAAATGGCTCTAAAGTTCAAAAGAAACGTGCTATTTTGCTCAAAATTGAGATTCAGATTAACAAGCCACTAGACATAATGTATCTTTTTTTGAATGCTGGTCTATATAGGCCATCATATCTAGGAGGTCTATTACAATTGATATTTGCAATCGTTAGTTTTATATCAATTAATGATTTAAAATACCCTATCATTAGTTTCTAGGTCATTTCTAGTGTTTTTTTGCAATCATTTCAGTCACTAGAAATAAATTTCACAACAATTGATTTTTTAGCAATATCCTATTCTATTAATGATAACTGTACATTCTTTGTATATATTTGAAAAGTACTTTCAATAGAAACTGATTTTTATTAGAAGAATGTTGTTAACTTATAGCAACATTTTGTGGATAAAATGAAATCAAGTAAAATTGAATCAAAATTTTCGACTTGAATAGATCGGAAACTATTCAAATATACATATATAGGGGAAGGTGAGGTCATAACGCCCATGGGGTAATAGCGCCCATGCTATTTTCTGCCAATCTATAATGAATAACATATTCACTTTGTACAATAACAACATATTTTTAATCAACTTTTGGCGCCATAATTTAAAATTTTATATTTTTTCGTGTGTTCATCTAACAATGTGTGTTCCTTATTTAATCTATATTTTTTGTTCATATGTACATAATATGGAACAATTGCATTTATTCTTTCAATTATATGACCTTGCATCAATTTATGTTAGACAATAAGTCATATTTCATTCATACCGTACAATTTGGGCGTGATTACCACAATATAAATTTTAATTTCATACACAATATTAGAAAATAAAATTCTATGATTTATTGTTTCAGAATGCCACGCACATATAAGAAAAAACAAAACGGCACAAATGGGCCACTTTGGCATTGACAGAGGCTATGCGACGTATTGGAAATAGTGAAATATCAACCCGTCAAGCCTCCACATTGATCACACAAGATGCATCCATTAGATGTTACATTTTTCGGACCTTTGAAAGCCGCTTATTATCGACAATGTGACCTCTTTATGATGCAATATGCTGGAAAGAGAATTACTCAGTATGAAATTGCCGGACTATTTCATGCGGCATACAAAAGAGTCGCTAATATTGAAAAAGCCGAAAACGGTTTTAGAACAACTGGAATTTTTCCAATAAATCCAAATGTGTTCTCCGATGACCGCTATCTGACATCAGACATGTTGCATTCAGGTAATTCCTCTAACTCCTGCTACACGGCCTCCGACTGGTAGGTAGGTACTACTGCACAACCTCCGAGTGGTACTACTGCATAGTCTGTGACTGGTCCTTCTACATTTGTTTCCCTTTTAAAGATTTCTCCTCTTCCTAAACATGTTGCCTCATCATCTCATCGGAAAAGAAAGAAAGTGGTGTCGGAGATTGTGACAGCGTCACCTATGAAACAGTATTTGATTGAAAAAGAAACAAAGATTGTCAAAGGAGCAATCAAAACAAAATCAAAACTGGTTGGCAAGACCCAAAACAAAACAGACATGGAAAATAAATGAGGGTGCATCCACCTCAAGTAAAGAATTAGTAGTTATTCATATGTATTATCCTTTATTTACCTTTGGTTATCATGCCATATAAATTTCACGTGTTACTCTCTTTCTATTTCCTGCGGGAATTAGTCTCAACCGACATATTGCTGAACTAGAATGTTTTTGCTTGGTTTGTGGGGAATCATATGGCAATTCAAAGGACAAGGAGAAGTGGATACAATGTATTATGTGCCATATGTGGGCACATGTTCTGTGCACAGATGACGACATAATATATATTTGTGATTTTTGTTAGTTTTGTTAGTTTTTACGATGCTCTGGCCTTTTATATTACGGATTGTACAATTTGGGCGTTATTACCCCAAACAAATTTAATATGAAAAAAATTCACCTATGTGATTACATTTAAAATAAATTTATTATGAGAATTTATTTCAATTTTTCTTGTTATGGATATTATAGTAGGAAAAGAACTGATGCGTACTATATACATATATTATATTTATTCAATATTCAATGTAAAAAAATAGATTTTCCCTTACTATGACGTTATTACCCCACCAAAAAAAGATAATAAGAGCAAAAAAGAAATATGAAGCAGCAATGAATATTTATAAAAACTGGGAAATCCCGAAGGAATAAAAGAAATCTTCAAACGTGTGAAGGCATGGGACTAGAAGACAAAAGACAATTATGAGGGATATTTTGTAAGAGATGACCAAGGAGAAATCTTACTGACAAAAGAAGGTAACAGAGAAAGATGGGCTAATATAGAGAGGGCAATAAAGATCTGCACTTGATATTTGTAGACCTGGAGAAAGCCTATGACGCAGTCCCAAGGCCATTGATCTGGAAATGCCTAATGAAAGGAGTGGGATTCTAGAATACTGCATCTTCTATACAAAGATACCTATGAGGGGGGAGAAATTAAGGTGAGAAGTAAGCAAGGAATAATCCTACCCTTCCCCATTGAAGTTGGACTACACCAAGGATCAACACTTAGCCCACTTCGCATTATGAACTGCCTGTCTGTAATGGACATGCAAAATTTACTCCCCTGGGATGCTATTATAATCAGACGATCTGGTTTTATGTGGCAAAAGTAAAATTGAAGTAGAAAAGAAATTCAGACACTGGAAATCTAAACTGGAGTTAATATTAAGAAGACTGAATATCTGGCAACGGACAAAGGGATCAGAGACTTAAAAATTGAGGATGAAACTATTAAAGGAACAGCTACTTTCAAATATCTGGGGTCAATGCTGAACAAAGATAGAACAGATGAAGATTAAGTGAAGATCGAATAAAATGGCTGGAACACATGGAGAAGATTAACTGGTGTAATATATGACAAGCACTTACCAAGATAGCTTAAAGCAGAGATATATAAAAGAGCTATCAGACCTGCTTTGATTTATGGGAGTGAAAATTGGTACTAAAGAAATCAGAAGAAAAAAAACTGGAAGCCACAGAAATGAAAATGTTAAGAGGTACCTACCTATAATAAAGATTTCAAAATTGTACAGGCTACGAAATGAAGATATCAGAAATGGTTGGAAATATATCGACTTGGAAAAGAAGTAAGAACAACAGACTCCTGTGGTTTTGGCATATTGCAAGGAGAGAAGATAGCCACAACCTCTAGAGGATAATTAACAGAGAGACACCAGGAAAGAGAATAGGAGAACGACCAAAAAAACTTGGCTGAAACAAATCCAAGAGGACATAGATGTAAGAGGATTTCAAACCAAGGATGCATCTGACAGTCAAGAGACAAAATACTATAAAGCCAACCTCTGACTAAGGGATAACATGGCCTTCAAATGGTGAGCACATTAGTGTCTATTTTTCTTATTGTTATTGTTTTATTTTTAACTATTTACTTGTTTAAAATAGATATTGTTTGATATTATGCTCTCAGGGCCCCCTAAATTCTTTATCAGTTCCATGTTAGGACCTTATATGCACAAAGGAAATATAATTTTGGACAGCAAGATATTCCTATGAATTACATCACCTTAATACGAACCTTTTTTCGAAGATTATTTGACAAAGAAACTGTTTATGGGTAATTTTTTTATTTTACTTTAGGTGAAACCTGTGCTGGAATTTTTAGAAAGAATTTGATTTCTGCTCTTCCTTTATCAACGTAAAAGCTACCTGGTGGAAAATTGTTAATGTGAAAACATCAATCAATGGATTTAAAAAACGTGACAAATTTCAAAAAACAATTGTTAATCTCAATTGTGCACAAATTGAGTTTTTTTAGATCATTTTAGCAATTTATATACGATGGACTGCCCCATTCATAACCTTGATCACATAAAGTGTATCCGCTTTGCGTTTAACAGTTACATCGCTAATATCCTTAGAAGAATGTATTTTAGGTAATAATTACTACTCATTCGTGCTGCTTGGAATAATTCCAATCTGACGTCATCGAATCTCGATTTGGTGAGTATCGCCAGTTATTTGGATCACGATTTAATGTCACGTTAGCCCATATTTTGCAAGCTGAAAAGTAGATTATCTTTAAGCAGCTGATAGCCCGAACGAAAAGACATGGTTCAATTAAGGTCCAGTTAAATGATTTGCTGGATGGTGATGATATTGTCGTTGATGATACAATGTTTAGCGAAGAGGTACCACATCTGACCTTCAGTGTTACTAAGATAGAAACAACGACATTTATTGCTGGATTTAATCAGCGACAATTAAATTTTGGTTGCAACTGAAACACGCTCAAAGGTCTCGTCACAAGGACAACATCAATCGAGGTGGTCGTGTTGTCCCAAGTGAGGTTTTTATGCAACACGAGGAATTCTGACTACAAATTTTCAAAAACATTATTTGAGTCAAATTTTCTGAGTCGGCCCAATGTCTGGCCTTTTTATGTAGTATAATTTCGACACTTGATATTGATTTGAATCAATCACGATTTCATGAATCAGATATTATGCTTTCGTAGGTTAATAATTTGTATTTCTAATACAATTCTAAAGTTAAGGATTACGTTTGTTTAAAAAATAGAAAAAATTCTAAAGTAAAGAAAAACGGAGTGTAATGAAAAAATGAGTATTAACAATTAATATGTTCATAAACAATAATCTGTACCATTGGTACCTACACAAATAAGTTACCTAATTTAAATTTCAATAAAATAATATTATTGGCCAAAGATGGCAAAAAGTGAGTTAGCTCACACCATAAAATAATTGAAATACAGTAAACCCTCGATTATCCGCCAGGCATGGGGAAATGAAAAAATGGCGGATAATCGAGGGTTGCTCAGTA
>JAUYWI010066365.1:0-15037 GCA_034780595.1 Parotoplana pacifica
TCGGTTTGCTGCCCGGTCCTTCAATTCTCTATAGGTGTTTGGTTTGAATTCTTCTAACATCCCCTTTCTTGGTTTTCGTCTTCCACGTTTTCCTAGAAATCGACCTTCCAGAATTGCTTTGACCATTCCTTCTCCATGTATTCTTCTTTCTTCTGATTATTGTTTCCAACATGCTTCGTTTTTCTTTGATTTGTTAGCGTACTTCTTGATTTGTCTACATGTCTTCATGCCTCTAAATGATTTAAAATAATTTATAATGGGTTTCTAGATCACTTTAAATGGTTTTAGGATGATTTCAGTTATAAAAAATAGAATTTCAGAAAAATCGATTTTTAATGGTTTGACTGGGTCTAGCCCGCAAAAACTCGGCTCTAAAATGCAAATGAAAAATTCTATATAGCTCAAACCTGAAGAAATCTAAAACAAAATGTATAATTGTGACATTTATGTTTTTTGAGATATGAGGAACACAAGTACAGGCCCAGTCTGCTAAAATGAAAATTTTAATAAAATGTATTCTATGGTATGCAAAACACCCGAAATAGTTTATAATAGCTTACAATCTGTTTCTAGATCATTTTAGCGGATTTTGGTTGAATTAATTAACTAAAATAGAAGTTTTAAAAATCCATTTTTGACACATCGGCCAGGCCTGGTCCTTAAACTTTTGACCTCGATTTCATATTTGGACATAGATATGATATTTGTACTTGGTACACAAATAGTGTATCAGAAAACACTGTATATGCGAAATTGGAAGCCATTTAAATAAACAGTTCACATTTTAACACATACTTAGGCTTTCAATTTTTCTCTATCTAAAATATATAATTTTTTTAAATGGTCACTTTTGATGCAAAAAATTTAATAGCTTTTTAAAGTAAATGTTTTTAATGAAATTTTCTACAATACTTATGGACATTTACAGCAAATTTTAAAAATTCTGTCCATTAAAAATATTTTTTTATTTCAAATATTATAATTTTGATTTTAGATTAGTTTTCAAGTTGTACCTGAGCACAGAAATTAATGATTTCAAAAAGCTGTTATAGAATGAAGTAATAATGTTATATTACTAACTATGAACCACTTTTACAACGCAATTAATTTTTTTTGGATCAATATTTTTTAAGGAAATCTTCTACAATGCTTCAGGACTTGGTTTGACACACTAATAAGAAAATTTCAAAAATTCTTATGTTAAATATATTTTTAAACTCAAAAATAATTCTTTTAAAATTTGATTGCCTCTCAGGTTGCACCCTAGTATAAAAATAAATATTTTCAACAGCTGTAATACATGTTGTAAAATGAAGTGATTGTGATATAGTTACCAAATATGAACCAATATTACAGAAATACATTTTTAGTAAAAAACGTCATTTTCAAAAATTGCCCAAAATTGATGAAAAAATGTTTCCATTCGAAAATTGGGAAAGAAAATTTGTGACACAATCCAAAATTTCAGCTCAATAGGATTTACTATTTTTGATCTACATAGATAACAATATGCGCTAGAGGGGGATGTACATCCACCCCTGTTTATCGGCGAAAGATTAATGATTTGAAAGTATGGTATAACCAATTTGAATTCCATGTGTGGTAGAAAGATTCAGAATTTTAGAAAATATTAATTAACTCTTGCATATTACGGCGTATTGAAATAATTAAGAATGGAAAAACCAAAACTGATATTTTATATTATTTATTTCTTCGATAGTTTACTATATTCATTCTCTGTACCAAAATAGTTTTATCATGATGAATATAGAGTTGTTTGATCGAACTAATAAGCTTCATTTATTATTATAGGTACCTACTGATGCGTTTGAAACTATAAATCGTTGATATTAAAAAATAAGTACAATATAAAAGTCGATTTTTAAAAAATCCTTAACGAAAGTGGTGGCAAATAAAATATTATATAGAATTATATTATCAAACTATTAACAAAATCAATGTATAATATTTACACATAGAAAAACGAAAGTAGGGATGTGAGAGGTCTGACATTGAATATGCTGGAGGTGCTTGGATGCCCTCCAAAGGCTCAACTTCAATCAACAGCCTTGAAAAGATTTAAAGAGAAGCTGCCTGAATTATCACAGGCTGTACCCGCTCAACCCCAACTGAAGCTCTCCTCTTGGTAGCCAACCTTATCCCTCTCAAGACGAGAGGTAGTCAGCTGGCTGCAATTCTTCGAGAAAAACTCTCCTTATGCCAAGAGACCACCCAAACAAACAACTTTCTTACAACCTGAGACAAACAGGCTGACATAGTATTCATACTTGGCGTCAGGAAGCTAAGAGACTGGCTCAGTCTGTAGGCAGAGACCATCTTCCTCGGGAACCCTTGCAAATCCCAACCATCCAACAACCATGGAATTAGCTTAAGCCTAACAACCCACGTGAAAGCTATTAAAGTTTCAACAACTGCACCAGTTGAAACCAGACACAAAGCTTTCACCCATCTCACGCACAACCTTCCAGCCTGCCTTTGATATTTCCGTTTGGTCTGATGGCAGCGTTTCAGAAAATGGGAAGCAATGAGCTGGTGCCATTATCTCCATCGAAGGCAAAGACCGCTGCAGGCGCGATAGGTTCTTCCTTTACAGCTGAAACAGCAGGTATGTCTTTGGCTACCAATTAACTCCTAGAAACCTTGGACAATAACACTCAGAACAACATTAAAGTCGGCTTCTTCTCTGACAGCAAATCACTCATCGACAAGCTCTCTCTCTTGGTGTCAACAAAAAAGAGAGCAGATCCCTCCAACAACTCAACAGGGATCTCCTCAATCTCTCTAATGTGGCCGATACTCACCTAATCTGAGTCCCAAGCCATGCTGACATCGATGTGAACGATAAAGCTGATTCTCTGGCTAAAAAAGCCACAGCCGTCAACCAACTCAATATCAAAATCAACTTCTAAACTGCTAAATCTTATCTAAAAAGAAATGCTAAAGATGAATGGACCAAAAGAATCCACCCAGATCTCTATTATGAAGTTACTGGGGGAAAACCTGTCAAGTCTACTCCTTTCAAAAGATTTGAACAAAGAATCATTTCCCAGGTTAAAAGTGGGCACTCTTCAGAACCAGAAGACCCCAAGCACCTGCTCCTCCGGTGCGAAGCTTGGACAGAGCCTCGCAGAAGCATTCTTGGTCTTGATCCTAATATCCAAGTTCTCCACAACGACCCCAACACTGCTGTCAAGTTCTGTGCAAAGTTGGTAAACTTACCAACTCTTAAGGGGTTCATTCAACCTCGCGGACCGCCACTTGAAGAAGAAACCCAAGAAAAAGACAACTCCAAAAGGAAATTAGTAGCAGTCGAGCTAAAAGCCTATTATAAAATAAGGAAATGGGTCTAATGCAAAATTGATACCGAATTAATATTGTCACTTACAGAAAATAAACAAATTAAAAATCCAAAAGTGAATCTCAACAATAAAGTCAATTGATCAATAAAACAGAAACAGCACTTCGAAATTCTAGAAATATAACCTCAGAGCTTGATACTTGTAAACTGGCTGAATCAAGTTAACTCTCGAAGAATAGACGTAATGCTTGTTGTAGCTCGCCTAATATATTTTCAAGACTAACATAAGAAACAGAGCGCTTATCTTGTTCGTAAAAATCTATTTAATCGTGACAAATAGTTAATCAATAAAAAGATACTCCGGTGGTGTAAGTGTTTGCAATCTCGAGTTGTCGATTAGTGCTGTACATGCAGCTATGATGGAAGGTGTTTGATATATCGTTAGGTGAAATACATAGGTGTACTAAGCTGCATTTAGGCACATAATTTAATAAGTAAAAGAAAGATCGAGTGTTTGACGGGACATAGGTAGGCATATACTTAATTGTTATCTACACTCTTAAAAGATAACATTTCTGTAATAATGTCCGTATCTCTAACAATTAATACGACGTATCACGCTTAATCGGTTCGAATCAGCAACCAGAATGTCCACATATTAATTCATAAGCGATTCTAGATACAAAAATTAGTCAGGGTATTAAAAATGACACAGTAGGTTTGAAGTATTTTCTTAATATACATAGTAGAAGGAATAACACACAGAGCCAAAAACAAAACAAAAGTAGGACAAAATGTTGTTTTATAGTGTAAAAAATGGGGCAGTAGACACTTAACCTATGTACCATAATGCAAAATCTTAACTTTGATAATTTCTTCATTTGATTGTATTATAAAATGGGTGAAGAAAAATGTCAAATTAGTTGATTAAAAAAAGGAAAAAAGTTAGTCTTTAATTAGATTTAGACAAATAATGTAAGTAGATTCTTGGTATATAATATTATCAAATTACAAAATTTGATGATGTCTAAACTTTTTTAAATTACAGAAAACGTATCGACAAAATTAGCTGGTATTATTAAAATAACATGCAAAATTTCTACACATTAATGGGTAAAGAGTGCCAGAAAGTTTACAATTTTAATTTTTTGTTCCCATAATAAGTGTTTGATGTGTTAGGGAGGTAAAAACCCTTGCGTTTCCCCAGGCGCGACGTGGACTCGTACCTATAGGACCATTTGGTTCAATACAAAATAAATTTCGGCTTATCATTTTATCGTAATGCATCGAGATATAATATGCAAACATTTTCCATAATAAATAGATTTCGCATGTTATTTAGAATTTGTTTCTATCTCTGGCGAGTGCTACCTTCTCCGCTGTAAAATAGCCCGGTCTTACTTTGCCCCATCAATTGGCGTGATGTGAAGCCCCTCATCATTTTCTGTTTCAAAGAAGCAGTGCTCAGGTCGAATACCGAGTCCATCCAACTGAATATCCTGACTCTCCGAACTTCCAACATTGCACCGACCATCCTACAATAGTAACAATGAATGGTAGGTCCAAGGAAATTGAAGTCAATGATCAGCCGACGGACATTTAAGAAATTCCGAATCTATGACAGATTTTATTAAATATTGAAAATGTAGATTTAATTTAACTAAAAATGAGAGTAGCTCAGAATAGGTAGCGAAGATATAAGCGGCAAAAGTTGGACATTTTACTATAGGAATCTATGGAAACTACACATTTTCAGCGTCATAATAATATCTCTAGGTTAGTAGTACATATTCAAACAGTCAATTTGATAGAATATAAAATGTTCGATGTAAATATGTTGTACTAATCCAATAATTGAATTAATTGAAATTTATACAACTTCACTGAAGATTAATTTGTCGTAATAGTGTTCAACATCAAAATGGCCAAGTTTTGTTAATCCATTGACATTTTTGTGATTGAGACAATAACGTAGTTGAGCACGATCTCAATTGGTTAAAGTTAATTCAAGTATATAGACACTTACTTTGATATAATAAACAAGCATTCCATTAAAACTAGGGTCTGGATTCAAGTTGACTAAATACGATTTGTTTCTTTCTACGCGAATTCCAGTTGATTTCACACAAATACCCAAATTCTCCAGGGCATGTTGACGTTCCTTTAGAATAATAAAAAAGAAATTATAAATTAAATATACAAAGCTCATTTCAGATCATTTATTTGAAGCTGTGTTAAGAGTAAAAAACACAGTTACACAAACTAAGTAGCAAGATCGATGCTTAATGAATCTAATAATCAAAGAAGACAAATTTAAAGTTACTACTAAATATATGTACTACTATTTGTATATTTTTAGTAGTATATGGTTTAAAGCATTGAAATTAGTAAAATAACGAACTGACATACATAAACACAACTTTTGATCAATTATATCAATGTTTCCAACTAACTTTGTGTATCCTTTCGGTTTCTTGAACTTTTTCGTCCCAGGTCAAATTTAACTTCTTCATTAGATTTTCAGATTCTTCTAATTTTTCAACAATCAATGGAGCCTGGCGTTCTTTTGCAGACATCAGCTCGCTTCGAAGTTTTTCCACTTCTTCTCGAAGTTCCCTGTAATTAAAAAAAGGGGAAAGGTTTGGTTTTTGAAGTCAACGATAGCGTAAATCAGCAGTACTTATTGATCGATCTCAAGCCAGCCTAGTACAAGTTACTTTTTCAGGGAGACAAAGACTATGCAATTTAGAAAAGTGAGATAGTGGCATAATCTGAAAAATGTGCATTAATCAAAATTAAGCTGGCAGGTACTGCGCGCAAGATGGTCTCTCGAGGCAAATTTAAATAATAGAATGACGTTTTTTTACTCAAAACATCTTTGACATAAGGAGAAAAATGAAAAAAAATTGTTTATATAAAATTGCAATTTTCTATTGTCAAGAATTATGATCTAGGTATCGAGGTAGAGGTAACTAGCTATAGTACTTCAATTGAAAACAAATGACCTTATTTAATTTGAAATGATAGGGGTAGTAAAGAAGCTGAATAATGTAACTTTATGTAAACATTGTGATTTACATAACTTTGATACTAAACCCAATATAAAATATTTATTACAATATGAACTAAAATCAGACCACAATAATCTATAACTATTGAAAGTAAAAAAAATAGTATAGCTATATAAGAAATATCTGGAGCAGGATAATTCGATACCTTTAACACGCATTTTTAATGATCTACTAATAAAAATAATAAGCAATTTTAAATGTGAGTTTAAAGTAGGAGAATACATATTAGCTATAGAAACTCACGCAATGAAGAAGAAGCTCATGCCTTGTTTAAATAAATAACATAGTTCTGGAGCCGTAAGGACTTTAATCATAATATCGCGTCCCAAAGGTTTGATAGTTTTGAAAAATATGTGAATACAAGCAATGTCAAATTATAACTGTGGTTACTCAATGTAGTTTACCTCTATTTGAGAATTTTGATTAACCTGTCGTGTAAATTTCAAGTGAAAGCGGAAACAACTTTTTACCACCGGATATTTTTCAGCATTAAAAAATATCCATACCTTGAGTGACCCCATAATTTAGTCAAAACAGTGTAAAATAAGACTTATTCTGAGTTTGTATGCACGTGAATACATAGAACACTTATTGATCACATATACTCATATACTAACGTATGTAATAAAACATTGAAGCTTCTGAGATATGATCAAAACCTTCTCTGCTTCAGCACTAATAGTTGAAACATAGAGGCTCAACTTTTCGGTATCTCATGTATTTTGCTCTATTGACTCATATAAATAACACACTTCCCCTATCTCCTAATCATAGAAATAAATATTATACAATGGGTAACGAATATCAACGTTCTTTGGACTTTTAAAGATATCAAAAACGTTACATGGAACCATAATTTTAGTCATAATATTACCTATGATTTTATACACAAAAGAGAAAACTGAATTTTCGATTTCTTGGGAAACGTTGTAGAACTTGTTGGAAGTAACAATACAAATAGTGAAATGGTATAGCACAGAAATTGACGCACATTAGAAAATCATATTAAAAAATTATTTCCAAAAGATGGATAATTATCTAGATGACCTAATATACCGGCTGTTAACTACTACTTTTCAGAATATTCCCCTTAAAACTGAACTGAACGATATCATATCCTGATAGTTATTCATATTTTTAAGAATCATCAAGAGAGAAATGAAAACATCAAAGTCACACCACCGCCATGATTTCAGTGTTCGTGTTCAAGTTCTCAGAATGTTTAATCTCTCATAATATAAATTTGTCAATAACAAAAAATGAGTGATGCCTAATTGCTAATATTAAAATAAGGTTAATTAGAGCATGGAAGAGGATCCTCCTATAAGTAAGCAAACAAATAAAATACCTAGACTATTACATGCAATAAAATAATTAACCGACATAGGTAAACCAATAGATAAATCAATAACAACACAGCCCAGTGTATATTCCTTTGATTTATGATTTAAATAATGCAATAAGATAAGCTGAAAAGTCACGATTTGATACCAGGGAGGTTTTGGTATGGGTATCAGGAACAATGGAGGGCGAAGATTGCTTGAATTCTGTATGGAGACATGCTTGGCTGTCACTAATACTCGTACATGGTTCAAGAAGAAGCAAAAGCGACTTTTAGGTCAGGAAGCTCTGAAACAGAGATTGATTTCATTCTGGTGTGACAGACTCATCGTCGGAAGGTACGTAACATCAAAGTTTTACCAGGAGAACTCCAGCATAGTCTAGTAGTGGCTGATGTAGATAAGCTAGATGCAGCGAAGTTGAAATAGAACAGAATACAAGTGAGACAGATTAAAATTTGGAAGTTGAAAATGAAACAATACAGAAGGAATTTGAAGAAAAAATGAACATATAGTATGAACAGAGTAAAGAAAAGAACCTGACGTCTGGATCAAATATAGAAATTCTGTTAAGTAGGTAGCAGAGGAGTTGTGTGGGATAAGTAAAGGTGAACTTGGTGTGGAAAGAAGTGCAATGTAAAAAAGATGAGCTTTCACGATAGAAAAATGATCCAACAGAAGAGAACAAAAGTTTCTATAAGGAGGATTAAAAGAAAGCTAGAAGAGAAGTTGCATCTGCAATGAAAAGGTAGCAGAAAAGGAAATCCAACAACTAAATTCGGACAAAAACGCTATAGGAAAGTTCGAATGATGAAAAAAGAAAATTGTGATGTGAGTGGTGGGGGATGTATGAAAGATAAAGAAGAGAGGATTGTTTTTGAGGAGGAAGAAAAGAAAAAGATCTGACAGCGTCAGTGCCTTTTAATAAAAAAAACAGGCTTCCAATACTTTTATTCTGAATATCTTCTACTTTTTCTCTTCTTATGCTACATTAGCAAATTTTCTTTACTTTTATGCTTTGATATGAAATATACTAACATTTTATATTACTCAGGTAATGATTATGCCTAACTGATGAGTCCCAACAAGGCAGAAACAGCTGTCCTGGGCTATCATTTGTGAGTACTATAGATAAGTAGTATATTTTTATCAAAGTATACATTTTTTATTATTACTCTTAAAACACATATGGAAAGTATGATTAATGTGGAAGGTACCTGGAATGGGGTCGCTGAAGTTAATCGAATTGATGGAAACTATTGTCATGTAAGAAGTAAAGCGAGCTTTGAAAGGTATGAAAAGCGGAAAGGCCAGAGGACCATCTGGAATTACTCGAGAATATTTTGGCTGGAAATAGTGAATGCTATATGGAAAATCGGTGGAAACCATATGTGCTCTAATTGCTTTATGCTGATGATTTGGAGATAATGGCGGAGACCATGAAGGAGCTAGACGACCAGTTTATGAAACGGAAACAGGCATTCGAGGGAAAAGGTTTGAAAGTAAACATGGGAAAGACAAAGGTCATTGTGTGTGGATTGAGTGACCAAGTCTCAGGTAAGGCAAAATTGACCAATGTGGAATATGTGACAAAAGATTGATCAGTAACTCATTGCGGTGCAGAAAGTGTGAAAAGTAGATATACACGGTAGATGCTCTGGAAAGAAGAGAGTCACTATCTCAATGACTACAGGTTTCAATTGCAAGAAATGTATGCAAGGAAATAAGTGTCGTAGAAATGTTACACAGCATGGGAAAGTAGAAGATAAGGTGTTAAAGGACTTTGATCTAGTGAAGGAATTTTCTTACTTGGGAGATACACTAAGTGCAGGAGGAGGCAACGAATTGGCAGTAACAAAGAGAGTGAGATTTGGCTGTAACGATTTAGGAGTAACGATTATAATTTTGAGTTTATTACGATTTGGGGTGTGATTCTACGATTTTTCAAAGTGTAATTTTTCTGTTAAGACATTCAAAACACTGCTTATATTGAAAGAATAGGAGTGGTTTGATTCTACCATGCGATTTTCTGATATCTACTGAACAAAGAACTCAATTTGTGTTACACTGAATACAATCAGTAGTTGAAGAATATTTACATTGGAAATCATTATCTCTACCAATTCAAAACCCTTAGTTACATTAATATACTCCACATAACTCAATGATTAATTAAAATTTGTGTCTTTAAGAATGTTCTGAATATCCATTGTTTTATTATTTTTTCCTTTGTGAAATATATGAAAACATCATTTTGAAGGTTACGCTATATGTACATTATAGCAAAATTCTGATGATATACCATCTACTCCATTTTGGAGCTGATTAACTTGGCCATCCTGTAAATTGCTTTATTGATTTCTCATCAGTTTGGTGTAAATTGCTTTGATTTTATCACAATTTCTATGTATGGGCTTCCTAAAGGTGTGTTTCTATTTTTGTATGATAATAATATTTATCATAAAAATGGTATTTACGATAATTGGGATCTAGATTACTATTTTAAATTTGTGTTGGTAACAAGCTCTGCATTCTAAAAAAAAGCATTATTCATTCTATCAGTATTAGTGTTTACTGGGTGCAGCAAATTTAAATAAACAACTTTACCTAACTTGTTAAGCTTTTAATTTCTAATTATTATTGGTGCCTTTGTAGCGTATTTATTTTTAGACTAATTGTGTTTTTATTCAAAAATTTCACAATTAATTGTGATGTTTTTTTATGAAAATAATCTGAAGATTGTTATTGGTTTGTTGTTTTAGATTGTGTTGAGCTTGTTTGTTGCTGTCATCTTGGACAATCTTGAATTGGATGAAGATATTAAAAAATTAAAACAGGTGAGAGTATATTATACCAAATTTATTTTTTTCGATAAGCGAATATGCTGGCAAGTCTGTTAACTAATCCTACAGCTCAAGCTACGAGAAATGAGTGCCGAAACGCAACAGAAGTTACCAATGAGACTTCGAATATTTGAGAAATTTCCGTGAGTACTATTATAATGTTCATTCTCTTAGCTTCTAGTAATCTTTAAGCATACAGGTATTGTTTTTTTAATAATATGATTTATTTTTTGAACAAATCTGTTATACTGTATTTTCATTATTAGAAATCGTCCCCAGATGATCAAACTGACTCGAATATTGTCTGATTTTCTGATGCCTCGTATTCGAGATTCATTTATGCGGCAATTTGCCCTTTCCTCGCCTGAGAACGATGACGCTAACGTGGAAGGAGATGTAGAGATGGTCACAGCCCTGGGTGGTGGTCACCGAGTGCCCAATGATATCATGCACAAAGTGAGGTTGCTCAAGGGCGAGGAGAAACGAAATGCAATTATCTTTCTGATCAAGTAAGATGTAGCCAACAACAATTACCTCTCTATTATTTCTCGTATAGTTAATATCACATAGCTCTGGTATAATAGTGGAGTTTCGGGGGTCAATTGTTAGTGTCTGATCTCACTAAGTTCACACATTATTCCCTTTTAAAATTGACGTTTTTGGATAATCACTAACCAATAATAACTTTTGAGAAAATTGATTAGATTTTTGGGCAGCGTTTTACTTTTTGATCTTATAACGTCGTCAACTCCTTGTTTTAAAATATCTATGTGCCTAATCAATTGAATTTTGACTTTTTTTCTGTGTCACGTATTAAAAAGTACTTTTTTTAATTCATTTTGTTCTCTGGCATATTTCTTACCACAGAGTTCCTAACAGTTTCTATTATCATCGATTTGTTTAGTATAAGTATTACTATTTTGCCATTGTTGTAGTGAATCTAACAAAACTAGAATGAAGAGTATTGAACAGCCTGTAAGCGGACCGACTCGATCATTGCTCTCAACTCAGCATCAAATAAGGACTGAAAGAAGGTAAGTACTTAATTGGTTTTAGAGATCAAATATTTTTAAATAGACTGATAGACCAAAAAGAGTAGTATAGATAAGGTAGATTATTTCTTTATTTGTGATTGCCTATAGATAAAATAATTACATACAGCAAAAGTGTCGCCGCATCCTTAGATTTTCATATTTTTAATGTTATTTTTAACAGAGAAAAGTATACGTCCAACAAAGTTTAAAAAAATTTACACAACTATCCAATGACCTACTTGAAGGTTGTGAAAATTTTTAACTTTGTTGGACGTATACTTTTCTCTGATAATAATATTTAAGATTCTTTGGTAATTATAATCAACAATCTCGACTAGAGATCATAAACTGAGTGGTTTCATTTTGCGAGCTTATCAATTTATGATATTTAGACTGGAATGTTTTTAATATATAAAATTGGCGTACCTTATTCGTTTAGATAAAATCATTCATTTATTTATATTTTTAATTATTGCAGTTACGTTTTAAATTAATTCTTTTGTCTTTAGTTGTTTTTTTTTAATCCTTGTATATTTCCCCCAAATTCCTCCTATATATTATTTCCTCCTATATTATCGCGTGTAGATATATATAATACTATGTATGTATGTGTGTGTATATGTATTTGTTTTGGTTCATTTTTTTCTCTACTTTACCCACTAATCCTCTCAATATAAATATTATGCCCACCTTAAAGTTATTGAACACACATATTAGGCCTACATAATATGAACTCTTTCCATTTTGCATCTAATTTTATTCTTTTTCAGAATGATCAAGAAATGGTAGGCTAGTGTTATTTTATGTTGGTTTGGCTCACACTATTTCCCTCTATTTTATAACTAGTTACTTGGATCACACCCAGCTAAATGATTTGTTACTAAATTAAAACAAATTTGAAGGCTATACAAAGAAAGTTGTGTACTTAACCCAATGTATATTAAATTTTAAAAGCTCGATCACTAATCGTCTAATTTCTGTTGCATTTTACCTCCATACTTGTTTGGCTGTAATTTTTATAGGAATCCAGAGACTTGAGGTTATCCAACTACCTCTGACATGATATACATATAAAGCTAATTTAATTTTAGAAATTTATCGATACTTTCTACTGCAAGGAGTTCAAAATTTACAAACTTGTTTATTGTAGATAAAAAAAATCTTCCTTTCAAAGTATCATGTTCTGTTTTATCAAAGTGCTGTATTGCTCGGTAATACGTTTAAGAATAAATATTTTAATTTTAATTTGATTTATCAAATCGGTCATTTGAGCAAATAAATTTCTATTTTTAATAAATAAATGTTTTGTTAAACCTAGTTGTCTTAAAATTTTATTTTTTATTATTGAATTTTAACCTAATTTTTAAAGAAATGTGTTGGTATATTTGTGACTGAAAATGATTTTGACATTTGAAAACCAAAAAATAGTTATTGTTTTCCTATCTAAATATTTTCATTCCGTCTTACTGACTTTAGCTAATTACCTTATTTTAGCCAATTTTAAAAGATAATTGGCCATTGTCCTCATATTAACAATCGATTGAATCATACTAATACGAGTATATATACGCATGAGATTATACACAGGGTGAATTTTAAATAATAAAAGAGTTCAATTTTTAGTAGTAGAATAAATTAAACCAGAATAAACAAAAAACCAATGTTCCGTTTATTAATACGGCAGAATCTTGTCTTATGGTGTTCAAATTGCTCCTTATCAGCATCGATACACATCTGAAGTCTGCTGGCTACGGCAGACTTTCTGTCAATGTCGATATTACGAATTTCTTCTTCGTGGCTGATTGTTGTTGGGCTTCGGTTATAAACTTGATCCTTCAAATTGCCCCACAGAAATAACTCGGGAGGTGAAAGAACGTCTGGGGATCTTCGGGGCCATTTAGATTGACCCGATCCACCTATTGCTGAAATTTTCATCCCGCCACTCACGAACGTGTCTTGCATAGTGGATTGGGGCGCCATCTTGCTGAAAATTCTTGTCTTTAGCATGTAATTTAACTGTGGTTACCGAACCCAGTTTAAAATCCAATGATTCTAACCAAATTCTTTATTTAGCATACTCTATTTTTAGTTTAAAATCGGGCGTTACTTAAATTTCACCCTGTATTTATGTGTAAAAATTTTTGTTCCACAGGATATTATTTGTTTACTAATGCATCAAGATATTATCTTCAAAGGACATTCTTTTGGAATATTTTTTATCTATGGAAAATTTCAAAAGTATTTCAAACTTTTAATTTCAGTTATACTTTTTAAATTATTCGGAACAAGTTTTTTAAGCCATATGGGTTTACATACATATACACTGGGTACCACATTAAACTACAACCGCAACTAGTAGAAGAGGTAGCACCTTACCCCAGAAAGGATCCTTTGGCAAAGGGCATGTCCCTCCTGGTAGACATGGTACTCACTATTAGTTGTATGGTCTGCATCCTGACGAACCACAAGCCTAGTCAGCAATCGAGATAGGAGAAGGTAACTTCAGACAAAGGCTAGGCCCACCCCGACAAGCGTGGTTGGCGTCAGGAAGGGCATCCGCCTTAAAAAAAGCCTTAGTTCTAAATCTTGATTACACACAAATTCAGAATAATGCTAATTGCGTACCCAGAGCTTGAAGACAACAAAAAAGCCTTTGACAGAGTACCGAGAGATCTCATATATTGGAGTCTGAGAAGAAAGGTGTTACGAAGGAAAGCGTGCAGTTAGTCAAAGCTATGTATGAGGGAGCCAGTACAGTTGTATGAAGTGGGGAACAAATCTCTGAACCCTTTGAAGTTCCAGTCGGTGTCCACCAAGTATCGAGATTGAGTCCACTATTATTTATCAATGTACTGGATGCCAATATCGAGAACACAAGCCAAGGACTCCCATGGGATATCCTATATACAGATGACCTAGTAGTAACAGCGAACACCAAGGAAGAACTACAGAGGGTAGTAATCGAGTGGTAGGGGTGTCTGGAGAATAAGGGGCTAACATTAAATGCGCTGAAATCTAAGGTAATGATATGTGGCACCAGTCTTAATCAAACCAAGGACTTTCAACAATGACAACATAAATGGAGGTTGCAAAAAAGCAGAGTTACGTGTGAGATCAGCATGGCAATTATCATCTGTACATGTGATAAAAAAATACTCAGGAACCAAAAACAAAGCTGTGCCAGACGATCATATATAGCTCAGAAACGTGGTCCACTAGAAACAAAGTGCTGAAAGTACTCAAAAAGACAGAAATGTACGTGTTGAGATGGATAATGGAAGTCACACTACGAGATAAGATCACCAATGAAACTATTGAAGCAAGGTTTTAGGGGTAACCAGCATCCAGAACCAAACCACTGAAATAAGAGCAGCCGGTAGCCGAGTGGGTAGCGCGCTGGACTACGGATCAGGAGGTACCCTTTTCGACG
>JAUYWI010066376.1:0-15032 GCA_034780595.1 Parotoplana pacifica
ACTCATCTACACACATAGTCCACCTCTCTCCGCACTACATGTCCTAGCCACCGGAGCCTCACCTCCCTCAATTTTCCTTTCAATTCTCCAATCAATAGTCATCCTCTCCCTCACCTTTTCATTTCTCACTCTGTCAAGTCTTGTCGGTCCTAATGACCACCTTAGTATTTTCATCTCTGCCACCTGCATCTTTTCTTCTTGCTCTTTTGTAGTAGTAACAGTCTCTATCTCTTACAGCATTGTTCCTCTCACCATTGTCTTATACAGTTTATCTTTCACATTGGTCTGGTACTTTTCTGTCACATATAGCACCAGTTATCCTTTTTCATGCACCCCATCGAGCTTGTGTCCGTTTCTTCTTAGCTTTCTCAGATCCACCATCTGCCTGGATTTTTGAACCGTATTTGAACTCCTCTACCTGGCTGAGCTTTTCTTCCTATATTTTCACCTCTTCACCCTGCTCTCAATCTCAAATACTCCAATTTCTGCCGGCTAACTCGCATTACTCCGTCGTCCAAAGCTGCTCTCCACATTTCTAGTTGTTCTACCCCTGCCCCTGATTTCAATCTCAAAACCACATCATCTGCAAACAGCATATCCCATGGTGCATCTCTCTGGACTTTACCCGTCAGTCAGTCTATTACCAAGGCAAAAAGAAGTGGTGTCAGGGCAGATCCTTGATGAAGTCTCAGATTCACCTCAAAGGATCCAACTCACCGGCAGCACACATCACCTTTGTTGTACACTCTTTATACATGTCTTGGATCAGTCTGATGTACTTCTCCTCTACTCTCTTCAACCTCAAACAGTTCCGCAGTTCTTGTCTTGGTACCCGGTCATATGCCTTCTCTAAGTCAATGTTTTTCTGTCCTTCCCTGTACATCTCCATCACCTGCAGCAGTGCAAAAATAGCATCTGTTATACTCCGCTTGGGCATAAAAGCAAACTGCTGGTTCGTAACTATCACTTTCTCTCTCAATCTTTTGTCCAAAATTCTCTCCCACAATTTCAGTGTCTGTGATGTTAGTTTCCACAGTCCTGTATATGTCACCCTTGTTTTTGAAGATTGGATAAAGGTTCTTCGTCTCCATGATCTTTCTAAACACCGATGTTAAGCTCTCTGTCCCTGTTTTACCAAGTGCTTTCCATGCCTCTACTGATATGTCATCTGGTCCAACTGCCTTTGTTGGACCATGTTGTTACATGAGGAAATAAAAAAATAGAAATGTTTGTTATGGAAATCAAGTAATATATATAGAAATACTTTCTATGGAGATTGCGGAATTATAAGAATATTTGTTAAAGAAATCGAGGAATCTTTGTATGTAAATAGAAGAAAATGGTGATTTTTGAAAAATAAAAATACTTTCTGAGGAAACCAAAAGCATTGCTGATTATTACAAGAAGCAATATGCAAAGACTTTTGTCCTACTACCAGAGTTCAATGATTAGGGCTGTAACACTAAAGTGCAATTTAATTTACAGTATAATAGAGCATTATGGAGAAAAGAAATTATACTAATTGATGTTTGTAGCTACTTCATGTAGTTATTTTAAAAACATAAACCTGATTAATTTTTTAAAATTCAAACTTTTATCACGGTCAATGTATTGTCGTGGTAATTTTACAAGCAGCTATTCATTATGTAAATACCATAACATTTTAAAAATCGTTTTTTAAAGTCCTATTATATGTATGTATATTGTTATTTAAAATATCTTTTACACAACAAATCCTTTAGATTATGTAAGTCAAATGTATTTTTCAGATACTACCTCATAGATAAAGAATAATATTTAGATGTGCATGAGCAAACATCTAATAATCACCATAGTTTCTTTAAAAAGCGATGATTGTTATGAAATGCACCCAACTATATAGACATCTTTGTTCCTGATTTGTGTTGCATGACACTAAACTATGATCTTTATTCACTAGGTTCTTTATATAAAAAAGAAGGCGGTCATTCAAGTATAACTCTGTTACTAGACATCGTAAAATGAGATTTAACGAGTTACAGACCAGAAGTAATCAATCAGATAGAGGAAGGTTCGACCTCAAAAGAGTAGGCGAGATGAATAAAAATGGATCAGTAAGATTATCACAAAATCGTACATATTTTATATGTATAATACGCGACAGCTATTTTATATGATCTCATTTTTCTTCATAACGGATATTTACGGTTGTTATACGGAAGTATGGAAATATTTAAAATAGCCACAAATGTGCAGTTTGGTTGTTAATTACGTAAGTTGATAGGCGAGATAATGAAAATTGTAAAATCTTTCTTATCTGTGTTTCAAGCGTTTAAAAATATTTTCAGTATTTAAATTTATTGAACTTCAGAATTGATAGATAACTTTTATTGCTCCGTCTAAAACGTTTAGAATTAGTTATTAATCATGACCTGACTAGTTTGTATATAATTATTCTTTTAGATATAGTTTGAAATATGAGCGGTGTCAAAAACACAAATTGAGAAGCAATGTTTGATGGCTTATTTCTAATAATTAATTGCCCCTTTCTGAATATAAAAAAGGTTTCCCAGAACAATGCGTATATGCAAGTTTTAATATACATAATTTTAAAAAAATATATCACATTGGATTTTTTGTTTACTATTTAATAAGGACAAAATTTAAAATCTTAGGTAAGTAATACTAACAAAGGGAGTATTACATTATTTTGTACTAGTAACTTACAAACTTTAAAATTAGTTAAAGACGAGTTTCTTTTTATTGTAACCTACACATTATTATGTAGAATGTCCTTTTTTCCAAATTGTTCGTTCTATGTATATCCTATTGAATGCTATTTATACTTTTCACTTACATTAAATTATTTAATTGTTTATATTGGTGAATTGTGAACCCTGAACGTTTTGACATTGTCTGATTTAGTTCTGTCTTGTTAAATGTCAACCCAATTTATCATCTACAGGCTCAGCAACAACAACGTCTTTGCGTTTTTGAAATGTTGAACTAATCCTGGCAGCTAATTCCACCATGCTGCATGAAGTTACAGAGTCACCCTGTTTACAGATAACTTGTTCGGTTTATTTAGTTTGTAAAACTATTTATCATCGTTACGACGTAAGACAGCCCTGTTTTTCTAATAGACACCCTATTTAAAATTTAAAATTACATGATCTTCCCAGTGTTCTCAACCTAAACACACGTATACAGTTTTCAGCAAAAAGTAACTAATTAAGAAAAACAGAATTTTTTTAAATACTCGTGATAGCCTGCAATACGCAGTGTCATATCCGTCCGTGATAGTCAGTGATATGAAATGTAATGTGATAAGAGCAGTTAAGATTTATAGTGATAAGAAAATTTAAAGTTAATGTCATAATATCAATAGCCTGTAAGGGCTATAATTATATATGCATGAACTCCGATGTTTTTTAGGTTGAAAAAATTAACTTGAAATCTGCTCAACCAATTTTAATTTTCTTTTTTTTAAACAGGGGGCTTAGATTGCAGTACAATATACACACGTTTTAGGGTAATACTTTTTTCTCCTTCTTTAGACCCAAAACTGTGGTGATCAAATTGCAGGCCTGAATAGATTTGTTACTTGTATATAGTTAACTTTTACCATTTAAAAAAAACTAATATGGTTCATACTTTTGGTTGACGTACTTTTTCGCAGTTTGATCATTCATTACCTATCAATTCATACATTTCATTTACAATCTTCCTTTTTTCAGTCTTCTTGTGATAATTGTAATCAATCAATTTATTCAGTGAGTAGCTTCTCAAACAGATATTATTTAAAATCAAATTTAAAATACAGCCTTTCTAAAACGTTCAACTATTGGTTCTATTTGAGTACTTTGTGATATCATAATTTAGGTCTTTGACAAATTAAAAAATATTATATTTCTATAATTATACTAAATAGTTTTTAAGATGTTTAACAATTATATAACTAATTAAAATTTCCGTGTTTTTTCTGGTGATTGTTTAAAAAAAAAATTTTCTTGCGACATCGTCTAGCAAATCTATATGGAGGTTTGACACTTTTGTAAAACAAAATCTATATTAAAATTGAAAGTTGGTCAACCATAAAATCCTGAACAAATTTGCAAAATATAGAAAATACAAAAAAGCCAGGTAGGACCTATACAAAATTACTAATGTAAAATGCATTATTGTTTTAAAGTCAAATTGTCTATTAAATTAATAAATCAACATGCAGCAAAATGTGTCAAGTGTAACACATTTTGATTTGAAATAACATGTATGTCTAATTGTATCATTTTAAATAAAACCTAAATGTTTTTTTTAACTTTCTCCAACAAAATAGAAAGAATTTTAGTAAAACTCCCAATTTATTGGTGCAAATGTTTTAAACATTTTGATGAATAGAAGTAAGATGTTCCAGGTTAGGTTGCCTGATCTACAAAAGCAGATAATTAGCAAAAAATGCTCTCTTTGATGATAACACAGGTGTTGATGTAGTATTAGGTAACATTGTAGTTAGAGAATCAGAAAAAAATAGTTGAAAAAAAGACAAAACCTCAACTTTATTATATAGAGTTGGAAGTTGAGACGTATATGTCGCTACTGATATACCTCGCTGTAAGACTTTATCACCCCAAAATTTCATGAAATTTTCTATACCACACGCTTTAAATCAATAGATAAATTTCGAATTTAGAAAAAATCTTAAAAAATCTATATTGATCCAGTTCTTCATCAGCTATGTAAGTATGACATTTTCAAATAAAAATGATAGAAGTCTAAATATTACAATTATTTTTGATTTTATAGACAAGTAGCTAGTGAATTAATTTTATATGTTATATTTAGACAAAAATTTATAAAATTATTTTAAAATTATGTAATCAATTCCTTAGATCTCGTCCTTGACCAGATAAAATTAAAACAAAAAAATATTATCCTGTGTTATAAAAAGCAATAAAGAAAAAAAACTTTTCGGATTCATGTCGCATTCAAAGGGTCATTAGACAACCTGGCTTTTAAAAAGCGAGGAAAATCATTTTTATTGATATTAAAATTTTATGTCAGTCATTTGAAGTGTTTTATTAGGGAGGGAGGGTTCGATACGTACCCCAAAAGTCTGCGGAAGGTTAAAATGTCTTATCGTGATATTCATAGTAAAAATAAGTAAAATATTGTGACGCGAATGCAAAAGAATAGAAATACGAGCTAATAATAAAGATGAAAGTAAAAGCAATGGTAAAAACAGATGTCAATATCTATATCAAATATTTCAACTTAGCATAACTTTTGTCGAAGAGATATTTTGCAAATCTGCTCAACTGAATATTGAGACATCTGAAAACTTAGAAAATTAGTTATTTTCAAAAACAGATTATTTAGCTATTAACTAATTTTTACTAAGGCGATTCCTTTCTGGAAAATTTAGGAAATACAAATATTATATATAATTTGAAAATCTAAGAAAGTTACCTGTTGTTACATGATAAAGATCGATATTATTTTGTTCTTTATAGAAACGTAGGTATACACAACTTCATTGAAACTCTGCAAGTTGTTGTCTATAAAAACTTTAACGTCTTATTTAATGAGGTTATACTTATACATACCTACTATAGCCTATCTACATATTATTTTGGATGATAAAATTCTTAGGAAGTCACTCGCTGCTTTTATGATAATGAACTAAAGGATTCTAAGTACAGCTTCATCAACTTTTAGCATACTTTTATTTTACATAATCTGCACATAGATAGGTACCTACTGTGTCAAAAACAGATAAATCAAACCATCTCTAACAGTTTAAAAATTGGTAATTTAAATAAATATATCTTTTTTTAAATTATAAAAAAATGTTATCAATAAATGGCTTTGTTATTTTGTTGTTGTTATTAGTATCGCTTCCCAGATTAGAACTGGTCCAAAAATGTTATTTTAATGAAAAATGGTGTCCCAAAAGTAACGAGACAAATGATATAACTTCTTTTGGTTTAAAACTTTTTATTGATTCACGTTGTTAGATCTTGTAGGGACATAGATATACATTTTTGAAAAACTTCAGCATTAAAAATTAGTCGATGGAAAAATTAGTGCTCTCTATGGTTAGATATTCAATTTTTTTGAAATTTTAAGGTTTAATCTATGGATTATCAATTAAACAGTTTTTTATTGGACTAAACAAACAAAAGATGGGCGCGGAAGTTTGGATGATGCTGACAGTTCTGGGAGACCCATAACTGCAATAACTGGTGAGACCATTCAAGTTGGCTAACAATGCTTTGATCAGATTCCAGGTATACTGTCTGAGAAATTGAGATGAGGTGGCGAATGTCACGTAGTTGCATTCTGAAGGATCACTTAAAAATACTAAGCATAGTGCACGATGGGTTTTTCGATTACTCAACAATGATCAGAAGCTACGGAGAGTAGAGTGCGCAAAAGAAAACCTTGAACAGCTTCAACGCGAAGAAGAGGATTTCAGTATGGATGAAACTTGGTTACCCTTCTTCAATCCCGAGACTAAGGAGAAGAGCAAACAATGGCTTCCAAAAAGTGCAACCCCTCAAAGAGAAGGCAACTCCTCATCAGGCAAAAATAGTGCTTTCATGCTTTGAGACGACAATCGCATTGTTCAAATTGATTTCCTCCCTGATAATATAGCAATCAATACTCATTATTACTGTGATTTTCTCAAAGAGGCTCGTAATCGTATGCGCCATAGTCGTGTTGGAAAACGGTCCCTTGATGTCTTGCTCCTGCATGACAATACAAGCAAACTTACAGCCCAGGTGATTCAGAATCAACTTCGAGCATTTGATTGAAATCATGTTCCCCATTCTCCATACAGTCCTGATCTTTCACCATTGGTATTTAAGACATTTTATCCTCTGAAATAGATTGTAAACATAAAACCGTTTTTGATCAATACTAAATACTGAGTGACAACTTTTGAAATAGTCTGGAAAGTCCGATTGCCTGGGAAATTAGATAGCAAAATCGTGAGGACCTTTTCTTAAACATTTGTTTGGAAATTTCATTCCGGCCATGCTTCTAGGAAGGAAGATAAAAAGCGAAGAAAGTTATGATCTTCAATTAGTAAAAGTAAATTCAAATTACAAAATAATATTTTATTGTGATAATATCATTGTTATGGATTACTAGAGTTGCAGAAACTGTTAAAGAATGTTGCTATGGTAGACTTAAATTCTAAAATTTAGCTTTTGTAGGTAACTAATTGATTACCAACTTAGCGAGAATTCTCTCCTGAAAACCAATGCTAACGTTCTATTTTGTTTCCAGGTAAAGGCGGCCACGGTAAAGGACACTCGCACGCAGCTGGAGAACACGGCGAAGGTGGAGGTCACGGCATGGACGCCTCCTTCATTTGGAAACTTTCAAAACTTGGTCGGATTGGTTCCTCAAGACTTCGATTTGACGATGACTTTGCTGATCGTCTCAATTATCAGATAACCGGAGTGATTCTTTTCTTGTTTATTGGACTGTTAGCCATACGTCAGTATGTTGGTGAGTAGTTCAGCATTTTCCCTAGATACCAGACATTGAGCCTAAATCGGGGGGTGCGGTGAGGGGGAGGGTCATATCGGTTGGCCCTCACACTTCTGTTTATCTTTTTAAGAGAGGTACCTAACTGAAGTCCACGGACTTTATTATTTTCAGCAAACTTTGAGATATTAATGCATCACAAACTTTTTTTTTCACTTCTCATAAAATTTTCCATTTCAAATAATACAGTCATATAAACAAGTTAAAAACATTGGCTTCCTGCCAAGTTTTAATTCTCTATCTAAACAGGGTGAGGGCAATTATGGTGGACGGACCGATTTGACTGTCCAAGGTTTTCTTATTAACAATTGATTTTAAATTTCATCAAAAATAATTAAATTTAGCTAATAAGTTTCTAGGTTGTAAAATAATTTCAGGAACATTTGAGTCAAAGCTGAGCCATATCGAAATTGCAAACTCATCGTGTATTTTTTTATATCTATTGCATTAAGCGACGCTTCTTTTCAAAATCAAACTCTAAATAAAGCTAGTCTATAGTATACTGATGTAAACTGAAGTGGCATAAATAGGTACTACGATATTGTTGATGGGATAGATTAGCCTGTTTAAAATTATTCAAATCATGTTCCCATACAATATAGAGAGACTGGTATCCATAATATACCTATTTGAGATCAGATAGATATACCTACTTATTAACAAAAGTTCGACTATAGTTTAAAAAAAAATACCGCTGATAATTTGAAAGAATAAACAACACAATCAAAAATGTAAAAAAACGACAAACGAGGCATCCTCGTTGGAGTCTTCACTGGTTTCTGTAGTCAAATAGGTCACTTTCTTTTAAGAAGTGCAAAATGACAAATTAGTTCAGCAAAATATTTATTCAAATGATAATAAATGAAAACCTCTTATATTGACAATAACAATTGTTGTGCTATGTGTTATTTTTTTACTTTAGTTTGAGCGTCAGTTTCTCAAATATTAGTAGTAAACAAATTCCAATTTAATAGCCGGCGTGGAGTTTGTGAGAAGTATTGCCTTGGGTTATTAGAAAATAAATTGGTTATTGGTTTAATCAAAAAGTTAATTTGGTTGTTGCTTCAAAAAATTCTTTGGGGTTTTTGTTCATTAAACTACTCGGTATACCATGTTATAATAATATGTAAATAAAATGTAACTCGATTATATTTTTATTCGATTTTGAAATTTTATGCACAAATAAGAATATAACTCCATTAATTTGAACTATTTTTTTTCAACCATTTTTTAATTTGATAAACAAAATTTTTAAATTAAAAGAAAGCAAACGATATTTCAACGTTGGACACGGAAATTTCTGAGGTTGGTAAAGATTTCATCCAGCAAAGATACTTTAGCTTGATATTAAGTAGGTATTTTTAATTTCAAAAAGTAATTATGAATATAAGGAGCAAATTTCCGAAACTTTTACGAAAGTAATCTTTAATTCAATTATGAGAAATTTTGCTTTAGATTTAAGGAATATCAGTAAAATTATCACAAAAACTTCTGACACGAATTATACTTCAGGTTGGTGTTACATAATTAAGATCAAGTCACCAATGTGATTTAAAGGGCATTGACCCTTTGGTGTTCATGCGGGCATTATATAACTTAGAAAATTTAATTCAATGTTGGACTACAAATTCTTTAACTCATCAATGAAGATATAGAAGAAAACTTTTAATAAGCTACTTTACTTTGCTTTTGAACACAGATTGATAGATTTATCTCTGTGTTAAGTTGATGAGTTAACACTATTTAACCACATTAAATACATCACCCAGAACAGAGAGAAGTTATGATGGTTAAGTAAGAATATACATCTAATTTAATTTAAAAATTCAAAATGGTTTATTCAGTTAATTCAAACTAAAAAAAATGAAAATTTGCACATGTCGTCTTCTTTGCGATCTAGGAGAGCGCAATTTAGTTTTACACAACCGCCAAAACTGGCCTGCAGCGAAAATAACTGTCGTTACCGTTTTTCCTCTATTGTGATACATGCATGCATGCTGCAGTGCATTAGTTAAATTGCAATGTATTTAGTCGATATATCTATCGCTATTCCTATCGAAATTGAAAGGTTTGAAAGCGACACTTTATTCTTGTTGAATCCGACGCTTTTGTACACTTTTTTTCATTTTAAAAACAACTCAGCCAAAGAGACATGGGAAGGTCGCCTTGGACGGCCGGCTTCTACAACTTCCTATTGTTAATAAGAAATTCCATCCAAAATATACATAGTGCATTCATTACAATATGTACACTTGAATAGATTTTAAGGATAATATTTAAAATTTGGAAATTGAAATCTTTGAGAACAAGACGCTGTGTTACTTATGCATCTACTCAATAGATACATATCTATATAGGGATATTCTTACTGCTATAACTTGCTATTTTTACCTGACAACAATGTTGAAGTATATAGTAGACATAGGTACCTACCTACAATTTAATCGACTTCATTTCTAATAGTATATCTCTATGTACTTGTCAAATGATGTAGCTATCCTTGTCAAATAAATCAATGTATTCTTCCACGACATCCCGTTCCAGCTTATATTTATTTAGTTTCTGTGTCAAAAGAAAATATTTAGTTTCTAATACAGCAAAATTGTCAAATCAATTTTGTGATCTGATTAACCCATATAGTCAGATTATGTAAAAAATTGTCAGAAAAACAGAGGAAAAGTTAGTAATTTATATTACCAATTCATTTGTAGCCATGCCATAAATCATATAGTTTCAGTTTTTGTGACGAATCGAAATATTAGCAACTGCATTATGTTGCTCTTAATACAATTGTGGTTTAGGGTTTAGGTTTTCAAAATTTGCATGTATTTAAAAATGTCTATTGCTTTTCAATATGAATTCCATATAAATTGCCATATTTTATTTTTTACAAAACAACTTTTTGTAACAGATAGAATATATATATATATATCTTTTCTTAAGGCAATCAATTTCCGCTGAATTTGTCTTTTTAAAGTACATGTTTTATTATATAACTACTAGAAGAGCTAACATTAAAAAAGTTTTCATTTATTTTGGAGTTTCTGAGTGTTTTAGTCTTTTTAATAAAAAAGATTTGCAATAAAGCAAATTATACTCAATAGTATGGAAAATAAATCACAAGAAATAATATGGTCATCCTATACAAGATAGATTTGACCGAAAAAGAAATTACACCGATAGTACAAAAGAGAATAACTCCGACAACTAAGTACAGAAAAAGCTACTTCACCATAAAGAATTTGTCGATATTATTTCCGTTTCGGGATTGTTTTCTTTTCGAGCAATTTTGGTTATAATAATGCAGTTGCAGTTTACTTTTCTTCTTAGAAATTCTTTTCTATGACAATATATTCTGGACGAGTATTCTGCTTAGTGACGATAATTCCGTATAATTTTGGTGCAATACTGTCTGTGTTATTCTTTTTTGGTACAATTCGAATTTTATATTTCCTGTCGTGGCTATTCCATGTTGGCGCATTTTAGCAGTGTTGAATAGCCTGTCTGTGTACCAACAGGGAAAAACTCGACCTATTCCAACTATTCGACCCGATAGGAAGGAGCAGGTACAATTATGTGTACTTGAAGACATTTTTGTTAGGCATTAAAGCTTAAAGTGTATGCAAAATTTAGTATAAAGACAACTTTGTAACTATTATAAAATTAATGCGACATAGTGAAAATATTACGATAGTTATAGACGACATTTTGTGATTGAGCTTTATGAATATGGCTATTGCTATCTGGATACTTCTCAATTTTAATGATTTAAAACTTTAAAAAATCTAATAAGTCGAGGTATACACAAAATAGGAAACGTTTCTTATTTTATGTGAAAATTTTGATATCAGAAGATTTACTGATGGAAAAGAGATTTTAGAAATTTAATACATTGGAAAATCTAATGTTTTCTGAATTGTTTACTTGTATAAAATTAACTTTTGAGGCCAAATGTACTAATAATTATGTAGGTCCTTCAGTTTTTATGCTCCTCATACCTGGACCACTTTGTCTGCTCAATGTCATTCTCAAACTAACTGGTTCACTTTCATGAAATTATTAAAAACCGAATTATTCTCTACATAATTCTCTCTTGTACTCCCGACTTTGATATTCTTATATGAATTGTCTTTAGAAAAAAGTATTACAATTATTGTATATTTTCAAATCATGATTTGGATATCCAGTTAGTCTTATAGTGGACGTCACAGACGATTCTAGACTATATCCAAATTATATAATCGGTTTGAAACATTTGCGTATTGCATTATAACCTTATTTATATTTCGAATCATACGATTAGGATAAAGTTTGGAATATTTTAACCTTATTATTAAGTCAACCGGATAACCAAGTCATGCTTTGAAATAAAGATAATAAAGAAATACTTCAAATCATAATATTATGCGTAATATGTATTTTGCAATATAAATGTCAGTCATAAATGTCTATGATTTCAACAGATACATATCTCTCTGGTAACAATGACGACACTAAGTATAAAATTATTTGTACATATTAGGTGGCCTAGATCAAGAACATCCATGCAAAGTTTCCAACCAAAAGTAAGCGAAAACAATGAAACACAAACAGAAACCTTTCAACGAAAGTACCAAGAATTACCCAGAACGATGGCATACTGACTGACCTAGCAACATCCAGCTGCAGAAAAAAAGATTGTGTTAGGTTCCCCGATTAAAAATAAAAAAGTGTGATAGCAATAGAAATTGACAGGTTACATGTGACATAATAAATAATATGTCAGTGGTAATTTTTTACGAATAGAATCTTCACAATAGTTGATGCGAATAGTATATATTTTAACCATGAACTATGATAGAAATGATCAAATTATCGATTTTTTAAATTTTCTTCAGTAAAAATCGTCCAGTTTAACAGTGTTCAAGCATTCTAGACAAGAAAATATGCACCTACGAAGCATGTATTTATCTAAGAAGTTTGTTTTACAAAAATACCTATTGGACTAAAATAGTTTGATATTATTTTCAAAAGTATCTACCTGTTTTGTGACTAATATTTCCAATCTTAAAATTTCAATTTTGATCAAGAAATTCTATGTGAATAGTCATAATATTGTTATTGAATTACACATGTCTAGCTAAGAATTTCTGTGAGTGATAAATCATTGAAAAAATATAAAAATAAAATTACTTGATGATAGCAATAACAAACGTTTTCTAAAATCTATTTAAATGTCACGTTTATCACAAATAAAACTGATTTTGGATTCGTTTAGAATGCAATAGCTACCTAAAAATAGTTATAAAAAAATAATGTATAGAATACCTGTAAAAAAATCATAATATTTGAAAATTACATTTACAATACACTATTGGGATGTAGAAAATGCATGTTATTGGATCCTGCTCTTTTTTCATAAATAATAATTGCATCCACCATGGACAAATAGGTACCTCTCTGATTACAATATACTTGTATGTAATTTACTACGCCAATTCTCCACGGTATTATGCATAAGAGATACCTGTTATGTCGCACTAAAATCTCTCACAAATTTATGGATGTATTGCAAATGTAGGCCTCGTTAGCTTATAAGAAAAAAACGAGTATAGAGCAGTATTACCTAAAACTATATACGTTCACATCTATTTCCATAATATCCATGCCACTGTCTACATACTTAGTACTTATATCTATAGGATAACAACAGCTATCATTTTAGACAATTCTATTCGAGTTTTTTCACATATTATAAAAACTAAATTATTCAGAGTACCGATAACTAGTTTATACTTTTCCAAGTCTCCATAATATACCGAATCAACTGTCTCTAATAGATATCAGGGATGGCTAGGTTTGGGATCGGGTTGGTCCCAGGTCAATTTTAGTAAATTTACAATACAATGGAAAGTTGGAGTTGCATGCAGGAGAAATAATAGCAGGACAAGGACATACAAATAGGTCTTAGTTGGTTATATACCTTTTAAAAATCGTATACTTTAATGAAGGCTTGCCTGTAGTACTTAGGTAGTTGGGCATCAAATTACTTTGAGCACTTTTGATGACATCTGAAATGTCTAGTTAATTTCAAAATATAAATGGTTCTTTACCAGAGCAACGTATGACCTCAGTGATAAGTATAATTTAAACCAAGTGCAGAAATGTAGATTAAAAATTACACATTCTATATTCAATATATTTAAACTATCTTGTTAGATACTAATAATAAGTAGTGTGTATGAAATAGAATTTCAGAAAACTTATTAAACAAAATTTTATAAGACAATAAAAAAACAAAATACATTTGGTAATTTTATGCCAAATTCTATTAAAACAAAAGACAGTAAAAAAAAGAAAACATGTTTTCAAAAGGAATATATGAATTTGTACCCAATGCATGATAAAACGCAAAAAAGAACGGACAGAAGGTTTTGTATATTTGATATGGTTAAAGTTAATTGATAAATAGGTAGATCAATGCATACATAAAAAGTGAAATACAAACTCTAATGTTATATAAGTATACATGTTCATTTATAGATAGAACGAGAAAACCATGACTTCAACTTGAATTGGTGCAATCATACCTAAATGAGTAGCTACCTCTTTTTTCACTTTTTATGTATGTTAATTAACTTTATCCATATCAAATATTCAAAATACATATAAAACCTTGTTTCCGTTCTTTTTTGTGATTTGATCATCCATTTAAAAACATCGTTTTCTTTACTTTCTCTTGTTTCCGTTGTTTAATAACATTGAGTTGGTTTGATTTAGAAAACCACTTTTAATCAGAATATAACATTTCATTACAATACATGCCCTCAGAATTTAGGCTTGTTTGGGCACATACCAGTTTCAATCATTAGAAAGTCACTATACCTAGTCCTAGGTACTGATTATTGCTAAAGCCTGTAAAAATAAATCTAAGAGCAAATTTATCCATTATTTATGTAATAATATCTAAAACAGACGGCTGCTAATATTCCTATGATGATAATATGAAAACAATATTATTGACTTGCCTAATTAAAAACATTTTGGCGTCAGGCTGCCTGCAGAATAACCTGGCATTTTTCTCTGGCTAGATCGACTGTGTGGTGTGTTTCTATGTGTATATAGACTATCCTAAATTGTTGAAGTTTTCAAAGTCACGTATTTTTAAACAATACATTTTAAAATCCTCAGAGTAGTGTTCATTTTTGGGAAATACAAATAATGGAGAAGTTAACAATAGATTGTCACACACATTTTAAAGATTTTCCATATCCATTGTTTCTTTTAAAGTAAAGCAATTAGATAAACAAAATATTAACTAGACTGTATGTATACTTGACCTAAAATCTGACAACAGGTTCTTATTTCTCACCCACAAATGAGTCTAGATACCAAATTTCATTAAAATCCATAACTTTTAGACTATAAAATTAGCGTTCATGTACTTGGAGGGGGGGGGGTCATTCACTTTCGCACCCACTTTGTCAAGGAAAGCAACACAATGGTGATTGACAAAA
>JAUYWI010066387.1:0-15029 GCA_034780595.1 Parotoplana pacifica
TATGTTGCAGAGTCACACCTCTAAGTATCCTAACTCTATGTTGCAAAGTCACACCTCTCAGCATCACAACTCTATGTTGCAGAGTCACACCTCTAAGTGTGCTAACTCTCTGTTGCAAAGTCACACCTCTTAGTATCACAACTCTATGGTGCACAGTCACACCTCTAAGTATCCTAACTCTATGTTGCAGAGTCACACCTCTAAGTGTGCTAACTCTATGGTGCAGAGTTACACCTCTAAGTATCCTAACTCTCTGTTGCAAAGTCACACCTCTAAGTATCCTAACTCTCTGTTGCAAAGTCAAACCTCTAAGTATCCTAACTCTATGTTGCAGAGTCAAACCTCTAAGTGTTCTAACTCTATGTTGCAGAGTCACACTTCTAAGTATCCTAACTCTATGTTGCAGAGTCACACCTCTAAGTATCCTAACTCTATATTGCAGAGTCACACCTCTAAGTTTTCTTAACTCTATGTTGCAGAGTCACACCTCTAAGTATCCTAACTCTATCGGCCTGGTCCTGAAAATATAGCTGCCGATGCTCTATCAAGGGTTAGCTCTTGTCAAGACAAGTTTCGCTTACAACTCTTCATGAATGCCTCTGCCATCCCGGTATAGCTGGTCTAACAAGGAGTCTACCTTATACAGAGCATCAACGATATTTACAAGGCAATAGACAACTGCCAAACCTGCAAAGAAGTCAAACGTCGATTCTTCAATCCATACGGCCATTAGAAAGATCATCCGTGATATTGTCGGACCACTTCCCACGACCTCAAATAACGTCGATTCTTCAATCCACACGGCCATTAGAAAGATCATCCGTGATATTGTCGGACCGCTTCCCACGACCTCAAATAACAAGTTCTTATTAGTCACCGTAGATTAATACTCTCGCTATCCCTTCTACTTAAACCATGAACAACTATATTGGACCGCAATCACATACGATTTCAAGGTGAACCATTGAAACTAGTCGGAATAATTACTCCCTATCACGCTCCTGTCGAATTTCCAAACGGTCGCATTGATACAGTCTCATATCGACATCTCGCTCCATATACTCAAGATCAACAACCTCCGAATACTCCGCTAGTTATCAACGATAACATTGACGTCCCAGAAAGCCATAAACCTAACGTTACTAACGCCTTCGATCTAGAACCGACCAACATAGAAACGACAGAAAGATCACTCTGTTTTGACACCATTGAAAGCGTACAACTCGATTAGCTGGAGTAAGAAATGGCTTTATAGGACAGCGGTACTTCTTAAACCCAGCCCTCTTAAGTTTTCTTCTAACTGTCCATCTGGAAACATTCTCTCCCCAAATGGCAAGTAGTGCTGGAGTACGAGAATATCGATCAATATTGGCTAAACGAACCAAATGACGATTTGCTCTTTCGATTGTCTTCAGGACTGGCCCAGGAGATTTTATTCTAACAACAGTACCTGTAGCTTGAAATGTCCTAAACCAACGTGGGATAGATGTTCTGGAAACATCTTGTTTCGATAGCTGCTTTGAGAGTGGAAAGTTTGCGTCACATTCACATTGTTCAGGTTGGACAATGCACTCTTCAACTGCTGTATATCTGTAGATGAGGGCAGAAGAAGTACAGTTCAATCTTGTGAGGCTGCTGCAAACATAAAACCGCCCACAATCCATGCCATGCTGGAGATGTCGTTGCAAAGGGAAAGTAACGGCGTACGAGAAATCGGTGGATGATTATTTTATTCCATTTATAGAAACTTTTAATGGACCGACGTTTAAATGGCCCAAATGGCAGGATGGCTTCTGGGTTTCGAGACAACAAATCACCAAGAAAGTGGACGAACCTCAACCGCAAGATCGATATGGGCGAATGCTTTAATTAAAAGAAGAAGTTATGGCAGAAGTTATACAATTTTTCTCACAGGTTTGTTGAACATTTCTTGTTTTGTGTTATTTACGACACTATTCATTCATAGACAAATTTTGTTTAAATGTTCATAAGTTTCTATGCATTATAACCTAATATATTTTAGAGTATTTCAATTAAGAATAGACATACTGTTCCTTTTTTATAACATTTCATTTGTATTACCTTTATAGTAACATACTTTTCTTGTAACATTTTGATATCAGCATTATCTGATTTTATCTGCATAAACACAGTTTACTTTTGCCAAAACTACCTACATACATTGTACACAAATCCAGGAAATCAGGAAACTTTTTATTGTGTCAAAGTTGAACATAAAAGTTTGGGTACCCTGGTGAAAATGGCGTATAAGTGACGTATGTTTTTGAATATAAGTACTTATTCACGTATATGTGAGATAGCTACATATTCAGTATCGTACGTTACGTATATGCCATACCTATAAATGGAGTATAAGTAATTTTTACCAAGGCAACAAGGAACAAAGAAATATAGCTGCCAGAAGGAACAGCGATGAGAATGTAAGATTCAATGAGCGACACCACAGAGCAGCCAAAGGAGTGATTGACATAACAAGAAAGATCAAGGAAATGAGACTAAGGTGGTTTGGCCACGTGTACAGAAAGGATGAAGACAGTCCAGCGAAAAGAGAGATGTTCGAAATTGTGTTAGGAAGAAGAGAAAGAGAGAGGTAGGATTGAACAGAAGAGGACAATCAATGCGACGGACCCCGCTCCGAGTGGGAAAAACATCTACGAAAAGGATAAAGAATGTTTTTTGAATTTCTCAATGGTGCCACTATATAGTCTATTTTTAAGAAAACTGATTTACACTACAAATCCACATGTGTCTGTTCGTGTTATATAATATTTCTCTCGAATCAAAGTTATATATTAGAAGGTACAATTATAGAGAATTTCTTGTATATAATAATCACAGAAAACTTAATAAAAAACAGTTTTGGTCTATTAAACGCAGACGAAGTGAATGTGTCGCGATTAAGCGGATTCCACTGTAGTTACATAGTTATCCAAGTGCTCTGTTTAAAGATACTTACATTCTAAATACATATTATGTGCTCATATTAAATTCTGATGTATTATAGAAAGTGGTCATTTGAAAATTAAGTTTTGTGTTAATTACGACACCTCGTTTTCATTGCAAAAAATGTAATAGCGTGTATCAATATTAATGTATGCCTGTATTAAAATATAATAAAGATAGTAAACTGTCTTAAATGTAATATTCTTTTGTTTTAATTGTGAACATTGTTGATTGTTTTAAAAATGGCAACAGTTGGATACCTACTTTGTTACTTTGTGGTCTGTGCATTCAATCTTTGGCGCGCCAAAGATGCAGACCGCTGCTCTTCTTGCATTCATTTCTGTTAATTTTTAGCAAGTCTGGTCCAAGTGATACCATAGATTGCTTTGAATGGATCTTCCCATCTAACATGAGGCCTCCCAAGTTGTCTGGTTCGGTTGTAGGGGTCCTGTTTGTTGCCCTAATTGTCCACTGGTTGTCGTGGATGTTTGCTACGTGGCCTGCCCGGCGATGTTTACATCTGTAGATCTGGTGGGTAACATCTTTAACACCACTCTTTCTTGTGATTTCTTCAGCTCTGATATGCTCTCTCTTGGAATGTTGGTCATTCTGCGCTCCATTGCTCTTTGTGTGGTTTGAATTTAGTTGTGTTCCATGTTTTGGCAGCATATAATAAAGCCGGGAGGTCGTTTGTATTGAAGACATTAGCTTTGATATTTTGCGGCCTGTTTTTGGAGGATAGAATGGGTTCTAGTTTTTGGAAAGCCATCCAAGCACATCTGATTCTATTATTTATTTCTTTGGTTGGGTTTCCGACCGGGTAGTAGGCAGCTTGACGAATTTTTGTTTCTTTCTTGTTACCTATCGATCTTGACACTTGCAATGAGTATTTTATGATCAGAAAGGATGTCGAAGTTACTGAAACCAATTGTTTGAATGTTGGTGACGATGCGTTTGTTGTCTATGAGGAAGAAGTCAATTTCGTTTTTAGTTTCTTTATTTGGGGATATCCAAGTCCATCGTTTCCCTTTCCTTTTCTTGAAGAAAGTATTCATGATGTAGAACCTACATGCTTCTGTAAAGCTAAACAGTCTGTTTCCTCTCTCATTTCTGGATCCGCTTCCGTGGCATCCAATGAAGGTATTTTCTTGAATGTTTTGGCCGGAGGTAGGTCGTCCTGTACTTGGTGCAATATCTACACAACGCGTCTGATGAAGTCTTTAACTGAGACGCTGATTATTATTATTTCTCCTGGTAATATTGAATCTCTCTGTATGAACCCTAGTGATGCATCCTTCTTCACGAATTGAGCAATGTGACTAAAGAAAAGGATGCTGTTGTATCAAGAGTTCAATCGAATATTATCTACATAATTATTGAGAACCTAGCATTATCTGATATGGGTTTTGAAAATTTCAATTAAAGTAAATTTAATAAAAATAAACAAGTGGCGTTTTTTTTTTGGGGGGTGGGTAGGGGTGTTGTATTTACTTGCCGGTTGATACCAATCACTTAATACGTCTAGTAAGACACCTGTCAACATAATATTGACTATGTATTTTTAATAAACTATTATTTTGATTGATTTATTCAAAATATGTTTCTCTCAGTACCTATATTTTGTACTGAAAATCACTAATATAGCTAAATCAAATTTAAAAAAATCAAGGCTCTAGCAGAAAACACGTTAATAGATTATAACAGTGATTTTGTCATATTGTTGTCTCTAATTGATTAAGGATAACAAATGTCAATTATTTTATTTGCAAAATGATCAATTACTTAAAATTTATGTGATCACTTATAAAACAAGCTAGGTAATTGCTTGTCATATAATTTTATTTATTCATTATCTTTAGTAATTATTTTTATCACTTTTTTAGGAGAAGATTCATCTTGATTTCTATATATGTACAAATTATACTTATTTTATCAATAATTGAATTTGATGAAAATAAACAGACTTCCAAATTTCATTACCGATTGATTCAGTGTTGTACATATTAGAAAATGTTGACTATTTGCTAATCATTGTGATATCTTCTATAAAAGAAGCCATCGTTTGATCTCCATGTTAAAAATATCTAGGTATTCGGATTGATTTTATAGTTGGACAATCCCAGTATAATATAATGATAGGTATGCTTCATTGACTTACTATGGAATTAAAAGCCAAACGTTAATGGTTTTTGAAAACAATATAAAAAATAAAGCAAGTGTCAAATAGCATGTCATAAAAAACAGAAATCAGAACTTTTTGAGCTATAATAGGTCAAAATAATAGCTATTTTTCTAGAACTGTTTCTTCTTTGTTTCTTTATTCCTTCATCAGTCTGAGTATGGCACTTAAATTTTAACCAATTTACTATAATTGAGATACCTAAGTTGACTATAATTAAATCCGTTTTAGTTATATTGATACATTTTAGCAACCGACTAACAACAAGTATTAAACCTTAGTTGTGTAAAACAAAATTTGATGCTGATTATACCAAAGATATGACATTAAAGGGTAAATGGTTCATCTACTGCGCCTTTTAAAGTTAAAAAGAAACCCACTGAATTAATTTACAGTTTCCCAGGGTCATACTATATATAACAAGGGATTGTCAACTCAAGGTTCTGTGCGATTAACTTTAGGCTGGTTTTTATCAGTCAATTTTTTATTTTCTGAAACTACTGAATCAATTAATTTGAAATTTGGAAAATTATTTGAACCAATAAATTTTTTATTTTAATTTCAAAGTTATCGGTCTCATGACCTTTGGTTTGGACCAGCTCAAAGGGCCGAAAACATCAATTTTGAATTGACTAGAACTAAACAATAAGAACTTTTGATATTCAATTATTCAAAAATTATTTAGCTTCTTCAATTAACTTACGAAACAATGTTAGGTTTTCTTGAATATGGCCTATATCATAGGAACAACAATTATAGATTTTTTACATTTAGGATTATATCTCAACAATTATGATTGATATGAATGCTATATTTTACAATTATATCACTGATGTTAATATCATTTCAAACAAACAAAATTTTTTGTTATTATCCAAATATTTCAATTAATATTAAATATCTCGGCAACAAAATAAAATATTACTAATTTCTTTCTTTGTTTGAAAAAATTAATATTTGGAATATAATTCATATCTATCATTATTGCTGAGATATATGTGAAAAATCAATAATTCTCGGCTCTATGACATTGGTGAAAAGGATACCTAACTTAGTGTTGTAAGCTAATTAAATAGAACTAAATAATTTTTGAACATGGAATATCAACAGTTCTTTTTAGTTCATTCAAAATTGATCTATTCAGCTCTTTGAGCTGGTTCAAACCAAAGGTCAAGTGTCCTTGAAATTTTAAAAACGTCTTTTTCTTGTAAGTTCAAATGATGTTCCAAATTTCAGAAAAATTGGTACAATAATTTAAGAAATATGAAAATTTTCTTTAGAAGCCAGTCTAAAGTTAACAGCAAACAAAAGCAGTCCCTTGTTATAATATGTTCCTGCAGTTTTCATTTTAAGGTTATTTAAAAAAAAAAGACACAAATACATTCCGGGGATAGATCATTACGATGGAACTTGCTTTAAGATAAAAGAATTTTTCAAGAAAAATCACGAAAAACATATGTAGTTGCGTTTTAATTTTATAAGACTTAATTAGAAATTTAAAATCATGATATAGATAAAGACAATTGTGCTATGATGTTAGATCACAAAGTAAACGGAGAACAAATCGTATATCACTTTCAATAAACTTGAACAGCTAACATATACATATTAAATAAACAAAAGTTGTAAACATTTCTGTTACCTAACTGGTAGAAAATAATCTGCTGAAAAATGTGTAGCAACTGTCTAACAAAGCCACAAATTTATCTTTATTTACAAACGAATGATTAAAAAAGGGGAACATTTTAATGAATTTTAACACATGTTTTGGTAAACCTATCTATTGTCATCATTTGAAATACTCGTATAGGTGTATAAGTACACGTCTAACTATGTTTGATCATTCGCTGAATAATTTATCTTTTCTAATTTTTTGTTAGGTATTCAACATTTCATAGACACTTTTAAAGCACTATATATTTTTTGTTTACTATTCCTTAAAATTTTCGAATTATTATACCAAAGTTTTATTGAATTCTTCGGTAATTTGTTTAAAATAATTACATAGCAAAATGTTCTGAACAAGATTATATGGTACTGGTTTGATGATAACTACACAAGTGTCATATGATTTTGTACTTTTGCTTTATTACTATTGTTAGACATTCCGAGACAGGTATAAAGTACCTATATGTTAATATGATCTCGAATTGGGGTTTCTTTCAGTGAAGGTTCTATTATTAAGTTTACTAATGTTAATAATATTTATCTTTAAATTTATTGCATTAAATATAATGAAAATAAGAGAAAACCTATTGTAGTTTATCTTAATTATATTTAGGTAGAGATCATAAATATGAACAAAAACATAGAAGTAAGTGTCGATATTTAAAACCTTGTAAATTTTGTAATTATGACAGGTTTTTTATTAATATGGATGGTATGACGGTTGTTTATATGTAGGCAATTTTAATGAATTATTCTAGCTTTTTGTAATTGATATTTCATTATAAATTTTCTAATTACTTCTAGTTTAGGGATTTTTAAAAAATACATGAATTTTTTTTCTAGTGATTCAGATTCTGAAAATGGTACCAAAGCTATCCCAATTGCAAGTCCCAAATCTAAAAGTCAAGTTACATCGTCAAGCATACCCACCACGAGTGAAAAACAAAGTAAAGCAATTCCTAGTACCGCCGCCAGAAGAGATTCTAAGAATAAATCTTCCGCATTGTCAAGTCCAAAATCATCTGACAAACTTAGTCCCAAATTAAAGAGAAAACCTTCAGAATATAAAAACAAAACTTAAAGAGATCGACTACTGATTTTTAGATTAAAGAGGTGCTGCTAAAAATACTTTGACAGTATATTTTTTAAAATATTGTTTTGTTAAAAAATGTTTTATTTCAAATTCAACAATAAAAATGTGTTCAAGATAAGCCTGCAGAATTCTTTTATAATTTTGCTTTAATAAAGTAACATTACAGTATTAAACTAAAATACAAAATGGCCAGTCGCCTGTCATTGAAAAGTCTAAATAAACAATTGTCCTGGTGGGTTAACGATGTCATTAAAATAGTTTTTACCCTTTGAGTCGCTCCTACTCAGCAGGGCATAGTCTGTGGGTAAAATATGATTGTATATGCGGATCATTTTCCTCCACTTCTTGCGGTTCATTGCATTTGTTTTTCTTTCTACCATTTGTAGTAGTCACAGTCTCCATCCCATACAGCATTGCTGGTCTAACCATGGTTTTTATACATTTTATCTTTCACCTTGTCTGGTACTTTTCTGTCACATGTATAACACCAGTAATCCTTTTCCAAGCACCACATCAGGCTTGTATTATTTCTTCACCTGTTTCTCAGATCCACCATCTGCCTGAACTGTTGAACCAAGGTATTTGAATTCCTCTACTTATTGAGCTTTTAGGGCCTACTCTCAATCTCAAATACTCCTTTTCAGCCTGCTAACTCGCATTCTTCCATTCTCCATTATTGCTCTCCACATTTCTAGTCTGTGTTCTACCTCTGCCCCTGACTCCAATCCTATAACCACAATCATCCGCGAACAGCATATCCCACGGTGCTTCTCTCTGTACTTTATCCGTCAGACAGATTCTTGATAAAGTGGCACGGTGACCTCAAAGTCCTCCGACTCACCGGCAGCACCCCTCACCTTTGTTGTACACCCTTTGTACATATCTTGGATGAGTCTGATGTACTTCTTCTCTACTCCCTTCAGCCTCAAACATTCATTTTCCGCATCTCATATTCATTTTGGCACTTATTTTTAAACAGGATGCCTTTCCGAATAAAACGTAATTTTAATTTTTAATTTGAGTGAATCATAACACATTTTATTATAAGTTCACAAAATATTGTAAAAGTAATTTACCGTAGTTATACTTTATTTTTATATAAATTTAAGTAATGTAGATCCACAGATAAAGTTTAGGAACGTAAGTGTTATGTTATGATAAGGATATTCTCTGATTGAAATTCGGACAAGATTTATAAAAATGTGAGCCCTCATTTTGGGATTTGATATCCCTATTGCAATTTCACGGAGATTGCGTTTCATTACAATTATACAAAATATTACGAAGTTAATATATTAGTTTTGTTTAAAAAGTAGAATTTTGAATCCTAATTATTTTTTTTATCTAAATGACTGAAATGGACATTGAAAAATGACGCTAATTGATGTTCTAATATTTATTCGAATTTTGAACATTTACAAAAAATATTTAAAAAATTTAATTTTATCAGGACAAGTTTTGTCAAGGATGTAATTAGTTTATTAAAATCTTATAATCATGTTTTTGATACTACAGATCAACAAGTGTTCATAAAGCATTCCTTAAAATCATTAGTAGTAACAATATTGATTGTATTAATTTTAATTGTCTTTCTGAAGTTACATACATTTGCTCCAATTGATATTCCGTTTTGGTTAGTGATGAGCACTTTAATTAAATCACCAAACAAATTCATGTTATTGACATTAATCCATTTTATCACCAAACTTCTAATGATTGATTTTGTAATAATTTTCAAATAGTTACACCACATTCTATCACTTATAATATTATTATTTTTCCAGGAATATTAACTATTTTAATCAACAGATTTAGTAATACTAATTCAGGCAGATTTACAAAAACCCTGCAGTAATGTAGTTGTTCCTAACAACAACCACATTTATGATATTTTTGGCATTATTTGTCATATTGGTTCTTCAATCAACCAAGGCCATTACATTTCAAGGCCACCATCTCAAAGTTTATTTTGATCTACATTTTAATTCAACTAGTGCTTATTTAGCCTCATACAATTTAAATTATAACTAGAATAATAAGAAGAGTGACGGATGTGCACACATAAAACTGGTTTAAACTCACCGGCGAGGGTCCTAAGTTCCGCGCCATATGTTTTGTTATTGATTTCCTTTTTAATTACTTTATATTTTTCATTTTTGATAGGACAGTTTTATGGATTTGATTTTCGGATGAACTAGATAGCACTTTCAGTTTGGGTGTAGAACAAGATGCACATGATTAGGTAGTTTGGATTTGATATTGAAATTTTGTTGTTTTATGTTGAAGCCATATTTTACAAATTTTTTCATTAGATTATAGTCATTTCTTTGATATTACTACTGTCGAAGGCTTGCAAGATTTTAAGTTTTGATTTATTATTTTTTAATTTTGTATGTTTGCTACAGTAAAGATTTTATTCTAATTATACCAATAAATATTATTTTACAAACGCGACAGTCTGGAATTTAGTAGTCGGTACCTTTAAGGTAATCTGCCTATTTGTATGTTCAAAAATGTTGTACCTACTAAATAAATATCATTTTTGTAAATGTCTCATTTTAATTGAATTGTTGTACTTTTTATAAACATTTTAGGCTTTTAAATTTGCAACTATAAATGTAATAGATTATAGAGTTAATTTGTTGACATCTATTATATGAGAATAATGAAAAATATTTTTTTGTGATTGTTTTACATTGCCATTGCATTCATTTTTGTCTCCAACTTTAGAGTTAGACTTTTCTATTTTGAAGTTAATTATAGTTCTTTCAAAATACCTATGTTTTACCTGAAAGAAGGGAAATCAATAGACAACATGCAACTAATCTGATAAAATTAAGTCAATTTGTCACAGCCGACCTTTTTTGGCTGAATAATATGATATTTAAAATTGAAGACACACTATTTTAAAAAAAAAATTAATAAATAAATGTTCACTGGTGTCTAAAAATTACAAAGAAAAAAAGTTTAAATGTATTCAAATTGATTAGATATTCATTTTTAATAATTTGTGGATAATTTAATAAGAGCAATAATAAAGACAAGTATACTTTGATAAAAAAAATATACTACTTATTATATTACTCGCTAATGATAGATATTTGTTTTTCATATTTTGTAGCTACGTAGACAACAGCTAATATAGTAACACAAAAATGTTCTCCAATGGAATGAATCAAACTTCCTTTTATATAAAAATCAAAATTGTCATTGGAGAAGGATTATATGACTAAATATTGAACAAATATATGTCACTTTTAAAAAAAATATTGCGGTGTAACAACTCAAATTTTTACAATTGGTAAGTTTGCAAAAAATTTAATTGATACTTAATTAAGAATCTTTGGTACAAAGTCGTTTGTAGTTTAATCGTGTAGAGAAAGTCATACAGACAAAATGGCATTTAAAAAGTCGTATACAAAATATAAATTTTACGCCGTAAACTATTTATGTTAATTCGGATGTTTTTAAAATGGAATAGATTAAAGAATACTAGGTTTCCAAAGTTTTTTTAGATAAATGATTCAGTGATGGATTTGAAGTGTAAATATTAATCGACTAGATCGACAACTATCTGTTAAATTTATTCTTTAGCAGCATCAATAAATTCAGCAGATAATTTGATAAATGTCGATTTCTTATTGAATTAATTTTGTGAAGAATATTTTTTAAAATGCTAGATTTGTGTATATTTATTTTCTATACGACTAATTCTGCAGAAATAAATTATATCCGATTAAAGTACATATGATGGGCCATATATCCCATCAGGTTTAAAAAATATAAAATGAATTTTTGAAATTTCCAATATTCTTGGAATCTGGATTCTATTCTTGGAATTTCCAATTACCGATTGATGGTGCCTTACCCCAATATTCTGTGAATGCTCGATAAATTCTCAATGATCAAATGCCATTTGCCGCTGATAGTCCCTGACAGCGACTAACATCCAAGTCTGAGGCCGATCCACCTCCGCCCTATATTGTTTTTCTAAAATATAGAGTGGAATTTGGGCAAGTTAGTGAACAAAAGGAAATAATATATTTTAGTCATGTTTAACTTTTACGTTTATTTCCTAGCATAAGCCATCGTTATAAAAACAAGGACCAAATTTTCGACAATTAAGATAATACGTGAGCAATTACAATATATGCATTGCGAGTGGTTGTTTAGTACTGAGATTTAAAAATAAGTATCTACATGATTACTTATTATTGTGATGACAATCATTAACTATCTGACTAAACATGTAATGTATATAAATAAATAGTTTGAAAGTAATGCCGGAATCATCTATTTGATATTACTGTTTGATGTCAAATCTTCAAAGTTTGATTCTATATAAGTCAAAATAAGTTTAGTACTTATAGAACATACTAATAAACTACAAAATTTTCACTGAAGACTAAATCTACTCAAATTTTGCACAATTAAAAATGATCATTTTCACTTTTGTTGTCGATATGAATATACATTTATATTTATATTTTAATGGTCATAGATATTCCCATATTAATATCTATGTATAATAATATATCTCATATTTGTTTATCTATGATAGTATAGAGTAAGTTTCAAGTTATAACCATTGATACATATCAATGATTAAACAATATGACACGTATGCTTACAACTGCAAAAATAACCTTAATAAAGGATATACTGGAACTATAACTTGGACTTATTTAGCAAGTCAAAACAACTTCAAAATTAACATAACCCCTTATCTACACTTTTCTCACTAGAGTTGTCCCACTTAATTCAACAACGACAAATGTAACCAAACAAAAATAATAAAACTTATTGCAAGAGAACAGTTTTTCTGGCATGGTTATGTTTTCAAATATTTTCAACCTAAGTCGTAGTTTGGTTTAAATTTGATATCCATAATTTAATTAGAGCACCAAATTTATTATCCACTGCTAAAAAATAGTTTGCATCAATTTATTTGGACATGAATGACGATAGAGTAGCCCAAGTTTAACGAGGGTGTGGGGGTAGCTCTACCAACGACAATTTGGAGGGGCCCTAAGGAACGTAGAATACACTAAAATTTTTGGAAATGTAAAATATTGAACTAAAGGAAGATATTTCATAGTAATCTGCATGCATTAGCAGGAAAGCAAGATACCTCCACCTATTTTAGGCACACAACAAACAAACAAATTTTCGACAATTTAATGAATAAACCGGTGCTGCGACTTTCTTTGAATTTCAGCTTCTAAATCCTATATATTTATAGACAATCAGCTTTAATACTGGATAGATGATTGATTCGAAATATATAATCTTTAAACTATAGAATTGTTTCTTTGCACAAAATCGATTTTTTAAGAAGTTTTAAAAGAAGTGTGGATAGGTATGTGATAAACTTGTGATGTCAGGTGAATGGATCAAAAGCAAATATTTAGATAATCTGACCTCTAAAATCAATTAATTCTAAGTTCATTGTCATGTCCGTATTTGGGATTTCACATTTCTACACTCAAACCTACCCTCCATTTTGAGGTGTGTGGATAGGTCTACCATTTGAAAGCACATCACAACACCCCCCCCCCCCTCTATCTGAGGTGTGGTTGTGAAGGAGACCGATATTTCAATCTGTTACTTGCTTAATGAAATTAAAGATTATTTTAGGGGCAACATGTACATTTTAGTCTGTCTGATTATAAACGATGATTTTTATAATGGAACCAATTCACCATACCTTATTATTCGTGACACATATAAGCCAATGATCTAAGGATCATCAGTAAATCGCATTAACCGCTGTTTAGGCTATGGCGTTTAATCCCTAGAATTTCGGGTGCCTTGGAAAGATTCATGAACAAGAAAAAAACAATATGAGGGCTGAGTATCATTTGCTCTGATTGATTTAAATTTAGTGTATTGGTTTACTAGGGACATAGGTATAAATCCATAAAAATAGATTGATTATACATTTTTTATCACCAAAAAAATAATATTCACTTAAATTGCTATAAAATCTAAAAGAACACCCGATCTTGATCAGATTTGAGATTTAATAAATAACGATTTTTTAGTTTAATTAAATTTATGAAGAATATTTTAAAATAGAATATTTGTATATATTCATTTTCTATGTTACTAATTCTACAGAAATGATGTTTTTTTTTAAAATAGATGCTTCAATTATCTGCACCATTAGGCAGGTTTGTAATTTGTTTTAAATAAATTTTATCATAATTACATGGCTGTAAATATTTGAAAAGGGTTAACTCTAAGTTTCTAGATCATTTTTGGTGGTTTTGGAGTAAATTTAGTCAGTAAAATTAGACTATAAAATATTGATTTTCAATGCGTCAAACGGTCCTGGACCAAAATGAATTGAACCTCACTAATGAACTTTTCTACAGTTGATAAACAAATTACTATTAATCAAACCACTGGAATCTAAAAATATATCTCATGCCACTGAAATCTTTTAAATCAACATAAATAAATTACCATTTTTTTGCTCTTAGCATAAAAATTATAATTTTAAAGACCTGGAATCTATCAAACTATGATGATTTGCCACTTCAGGACTGATTATTTAGCAAAAAGTAAATTTTAACCATTTTGGACTAACTTATTTTTTCAGAGGCCCGTTATGTGAGCTTAGGAGGGTCAGGGCTAAAAGATTCTGCACCAATTCTCCGCTAAATAATTTAGTGCACCGATTCCAAATTTCATGCAAATTGGTCGTTTTTGAATTATCTGTGAAAGACTTTAGAAGGGTCCAAACTCCTCCACCGCCTCCGGGAGTATGGGGGATTAATGTTATTTCTGGTCAACTATAGGAATGTATAAGGACTGATGGTTTATTCTCAAGAATTGAATTAGCCTTTAGTTAGCTAGAAATATGATTTATAGTCATTCGACGTATAATTAAAATTGTTTCTATATTCTTAAATATGTTGATCATGGAATCTATAAAATCTGAAATAGGTAGTATAATCAATAAAATAATATCAGAAATAATTTAAACTAATAGACAAATATTAACAATTTTCTTGAGTGAATTGCGAAAATCCAAAAGTGCTGAATATACAGGGTGAGCCAAAAGATGGGCCGAATTTTGTGTATTTTAAGGAAGTTTATTTTACGTACAAATAATTAATT
>JAUYWI010066398.1:0-15028 GCA_034780595.1 Parotoplana pacifica
TATATCATATTGTTTGTCATATTATATTCCATTGCTATATTAAAAAAATCATTGAAAAAATTGTCCATAATTATTTACGCCTAAATTTGGTTTCATAACTTATTACGCCTAAATTATATTCTGTGCGTACATTTTATAATTTCCTGGCTACGCCCCTGTATGAGTTTTAGAAGTTAATTTTTTCGTCCTAAAAACAAACCCAATTCATACATAATATCCCTTCCGAGATATTGATAAAACATAAAATATTAAATTACTTGCATATATAAATCTTTAAGGTTTAATTTTCAAAAATATAAAAAGCAAATTTTTTTTTACTATTTTCCATTTTTGCCATAGAAAAATATTTCAAAAAGTTTAATCTATCAAATTTAAAGTTCAATAAAACAATAAATATCAAATTAAGTTTATACCTAAATCTATAAGGCATAATGTTCTATAATTAAAGAAGCCAAAAATCAATAATATTGCCATTTTGTCATTTTTATATCAATATGCATTTGAAAAAAATTAATAATTCTATTTTCTTGTGACAGCAGCATCTTCCTTTGCATCCACGTTTGCACTCACACTTTATGAATTCCAATGCTTGTTCAGGAGCTAATGAATTTAAATAGTAAACTGGAGCAAATCGGTACAAACACTCATATGAGAAATTAAAGTCTATAGTGGCAGCCAAGCAGCCAGTGTCAACTCAGTAATGGCGTTGAAAACCAAGATGACATCACCATTAACTAAATCAGGGAAAACAATATCCATCCATGTAACTATTATATATCTTCCGTTTCACACTAGCATAGACGGAAAGAAGCGATCAGAATGCCAATCAAGAAAGTCAACAAATGGAAATCATAAAGGAATGAACTCAAAAACACCAATCAGCAACCAGGCTAAAAATTCTCCATCTAGTATAAAAAAGTCATGAAAACAGAAAAGCGGAAGTAACATTTAAAAGAGACGACAATAAGTCAACTAATAGCCAATCGTAGCCCTCTCACCAAGCAATCTTACAAAAAAATGATGACCCACTCTGTGAGACATGTAAGGTTAAAGAAGATACAGAACATCCTATTTGTACATATTTAAAATGGACACTACATGCACAAAATATTCTGTACTCCACAAGGACACCCTGGTCTACACTATGAACAATCCAAAACTATTATACAGTTTTTAATGGCGATCGGGAGGCTTGGACTCCACATATTACCCAGTCAAAGCACGTCCCAAAACACAAACAACAGTCAAACCACCATTGGCAAACCAATGTAATTCCTGAGCATTCCTAGTACATCCAGGATCTCATTATCACAAGACATAAATGATTTGAAGGACGAGTTTTTGGTTCTTCAGTATATCTATCAGATACTATCCCCTCACTATACATGCCTTTCTGCAATCACTAAGTCTGCCTTTATCTGACCCTTCACCAGGCCTCACATATAGCTGCCTTCTTACCTACACTATACATTGGGCAGCCTTGGGGTGGAGGCAGCCATAGGGAAACTAATAAGTAGGCTTGCTGTGGGGGTAGCTAAAATCAAACTTGGTGAGGTGCAGAGGGGCAGGTAATAGTGAGGGGATAGTATCTAGTAGATTTACTGGAAGAACGAAAAACTTGTCCTTCAAGACATTTACCTAAGTCTTGTGAAATGGGACAAAACTGGAAAGGGGTAACTATAGGGCAGGCCTTAACCTTAGCTACTTCAATATAATATTTGATAATTATTATTTCATTGGATGCAATATTGATAAAATAATCTTTTTCAAATGCATATTGATATACAAAATTATTTTGGGCACAAAATAGAAAAATAGAAAAATTATTAAATTTGTTGCTTCTTTAATTTGGGCCTGAGAGTATTTTGGGAATGAAAGTAATTTGATAGTCATTGTTTTAATGAACGTAGAATGCATATTGCTCTATCAAAAAAATTTTCTCTTTGTACAAAATGGCGAAGCTATTGATTTTTTGGCTTTAATTATAGTAAATTGGGCCTTAACTATATAGGTATGCAAGTAATTTGATATATATTGTTTAATAGATGTTGAATTGATAGATTAAACTTTTTTTGTAAAGCATAGGTATTGTTTAGAAAATATCTTTCATTTTAGTGCAAAATGGAAAAAAACGATCGATATTCTGGGTCCTATATTCAACCAAAATTGATATTTCTTTTTTTAAACGTGTAGGATTTAGAAATAAAACTTTTTCAAATTCACATTAACTTAGAAAAATGTTTAGTTTAAGATAAATATTTTAAGAATCAGAAAAAGCACTATTTGATAGCCATTACAAAATTAAGTGAGTTTTTGCTTTTACAAAAAAAATACAAGAATCTCTTTTTTCTTACAAATGTGCCTACACTATAAGGCAAATAAAGCCAAAAGATATAATCATTAATTTTTGTTTTTTGGAGATTAAATTATTATTTTATTTTATTTCTTTGTCATTTATTTCTACGCAATGAACCTCCAACTATTCTACGTGATTATCAAAAACTAAGGATTTCTAATATATAATTGTAAATATATGTTGATGAAACAAAATAGGTATGTAATATAAGTACAAAAATATTTTTTAAAAACAAATCACAAATTAAGTGGATAAAAATTATTTTGATCAGACACCGAGTATGATACTCGTAAATTAATAACACACGTATTAGAAATACTATATTTATATACATATACACATTCTTACACAATACTTTTAATGAATTGTTTCATTCTTTTTGAGAATTAATTTTGAAACCGTTCATATAATCAGTGTTGACATAAATAATGTAAGATGATGTAACAGAAAATCGCCTAGCAACCACGTAACTGTCACCAGTTTTTCTTCCTGCCTGCCACGTGGCAATGCCACTACATTTTCATGAGATTTGTGCCACTGGTGGAATTACCAAGTGTCTTCCATGTGGTACTGCCTTCAGTTTTCCACGTATTTTGTGGAAATCCGGTGGTACTGCCACGTGGAAAAAACTGTTGGCAGTCACGTGGTCAGAACTGACAAAATAACCCGTGAAAAATCATGTACTTTTTCTGTTGGGGGGTAAAGTGTACACTATAGGTGTATAAATAGAAAAAAACTACAAAAATTATCTGTGTGCTTCTGCATTTTAAAAATACTGATATTGTATCAAAATCATAAAACAATATTACAGAAGTCAATAAACAAAAGTGTGTATGTGTACAATTAATTTAAATATAATATTGTATAGGTAATAGATTTTATTTTCAAACGGACCTCTAAAATTGAAAAACCATAACAACTTATTTATATATGTAGGTATTTAAAAACTAAGAATGAATAGTACAGAGATTTATCGTCTCTAAATAATTCATTGAAATTACATACATTTTCTAAAATAGTTAGATAACATAAGTTAAGAAATGTATTTTAGGTATCGTTTGGTTAGAAATCATTTTAAATTATCGGTCAGTCAGAAAAAACCGTATATAGACACAGAACAAAGTTAATTACACAAAGATTTTAAACAAAAAATGCATGTATCAATAATTGCTACACAATATGATAGCCGACATACTAGATACATTATTTTTTGCAAATTGATTCTATAAAAGCATCTTTTTTGTGTGCTAACCCAATATCCGTCTAAAAGAAAATAAAATTCATTTTTAAGCCGATATTTACAAATGCCATCCTAATTCAGTGTTTAGGTATATCAAAGAGGCAACTTTTGGCAAATGTACAAATTAGTTACAATCTTTTTTGTTGGTTGTTGAACTGTTGGAAACACATGCAAAATTCATAGTGTTCACAGCGTTGTTTTTTGTGTGATCTGCACCGTGGTTATAATATAGAACAGTGTGAATATCTATGACTATTTCTAGTAATTGAACGAATTGGTTTTGTAACAAAGACTCTGTCAGTCGACGTTACTAAAAGTCTTTCATTTGACAAAGCACTTATTGCCAGAATACGAGTATCTTTATTGAGAGGACTATCAAATAAAAGTCTTTGAATCAAAATGTTCTGATTTCGGCGCTTTATCCAAAACACTCTGTTCTGGCGCGAATCAAGAAAGACTAAACGCCCATCAGAAGTAAGTGTTAAATGTGAAGGTACAGAACTATAAATTTTGTCCGTTCCAAATGTTGCAAATTGTCCCGTTTTTTCATCAACTATTAAAATACGCCCTTCAAAGCTACAAGAAACCCATATTTCTTCATTTTCGGGCTTTCTTAATAAATAAGTTGGATGATGCATATTATCAAAAGAAAGAAACACTCCGGTATCTTCCAAACCGACAGTTAGTTTTGATATCTGAGACTTACCTGTTACAGCTACCAAAACATCATTAGCATCAATTGAAAATCCACAAACTGCAGGGAAAGACGGATTGTCTGAGACGAAAGCAGGTGATCTGGCCACAATCTCACCATTCAAATCACATTTTATTATCAAACCATAGGATGGTGTCACATTTGTATTGTCTTCAATAAGACCCGACATATACAAATAGTTGTTGTACACTTTGATAAACATAGGCGAAAATCGGCACTGCGGATCTATGGTAATTTTTAGTGGAGAAGGGGGACTGGTGTTCAAACTGTTATATGAAAGTATTTTATTTCCATAATTAGTAGCAATTGGCTGATGATTGACAGCAATGGCTGGAACATTAGTCTCTTCTTCATTGTGGTCGATCATAATCATAGTAAAGCATCGATTGTCTTCGTCTTCCCATAAAGCTGCATCGACCAGAGAGTTTCCAGGAGATGTTCGACGAGCACTTTCATTACAATATTCAGAACAGGCGCCGGCTTTTGGGTGTTTGGAGCTACCACAGCTTAATCCAATTTTATTCGATAACGAATAGACTTGCTTTTTTTCTCCAACGTCTACATGTGATCGAATACGATAGCGACTGAGATTTCGCATGTTTTCTTTGATGGTGTCTTGGTCATATAGTTCATATTCCGACATAGTGGGTGGTGTCTGGTCATTATCATTGACAGACTGGGCACGACTGCTGCCCATTCTTATGGGCACTGAAGCAGTTCCACCCATTTGGTTAACACATGATGAAGAAGCACGGTTGTTTGAAAAAACAGGAAGCTGAAGCGTATTATTCTGTTGGGGTATAGATAAATATGGAGAAGTTACTTGTTGTTGGAGTGTGTTAGGAGTAGTCAAATCATTGTGAGAGGCGTGAAATGTAACTCGTTCTGATGATATTAAAGTCACATCATTACTACTGTCAAAAGTACTACTTTGTCCACTTTCGTTATTACTACCTGGAGTGGGGGTTGTAGCGGATCGTCGTAAACTGTTTTTGCATCTTCTATTACGCTGATGTATAATATACTCTACCAAATCATTTTGAGTAAAAGCTTTTGGTAACTTTGAGGCATTAGTGACAATTTGTAATTCCATCTGATTATTAGTTGAAATATCAATTTTAATTCCAACTTCAGTACGACAAATAGGACAATCAAAAGTAATTTCTCCGTTTTTTATAGCCGAATTTCTTGTGCTCACTAGTTTTCGACGCATATATTTATCAAGACAACTACAACAGAAAACATGCCCACAAGGAAGAATTCGAGCATCTTCTAACATTCCTAAATGAATAGCACATGTTGCCATATCTTCTAGTTTTTTCAAACTAGATGTACTTCCGAAGTGACTCGATAAGCTTGACATTGCTAAAATAAAGTAAAATAAAACACAATTAAAATTAAAAAACAAACAATGAAAAGTTTTTATGGGAACCTCAGATACACGCCAAGTTTGAAGTCAATCGGACCTGTTGGCATCATCAGCCCCGAGTCAGCCCCTTTATTTATTTATTTTTTCTAAGTGAATTTACAGTTACCTATTCTTCGAAAGAAAAATATTTATACGACTATTCTTGAAACAAAATTTAGGTGTATTTAAAATGTATTATATCCCTATAAACTGGATAGAACTTTTAAAGATGATTTTTAAAATGCTTTTAACTATCAGTGCAATAGATAATATAAAATTGTTTTAGAATTCCATTAGATATTTTTTATACATTGGTACCATTCAATGAATTACAATCTAGTTAAAAGATGAGACAATTGAAATATTTTTTATGAAATCTGTCAATATTATACTTTCGAATTATTTACTTATTCGAAAAACAGACAAATGATTACACTTTTAATATGATACCCATTTGAACATGTAATCGTGCTTGATTCTTATAAAGTATCTACGCAAGCAGCCAAGTACGTGCATATATGTATGTAGTTGCTCAAATAAAGTTACGTACTTTTTATAAGTACCTAATAAGTAAACACGGCACGTGCCTTTAAGAAAATTATAAATCAGTGCAGCTCAAGTACTTTCGTATTTTATATTACATTTTAGTTCTAAAAATTAACTGCGCATTTGATCTCTTGCATACACTATGCTGGTTGTTTGCTGCTGTTGACATACATAGATCGTATCACGAGTACTAACTACTGTCTATGTATTAGACTGCTTAATGAAATTCCTAATTCACAGACAAAATGTAATATCGAATACTTACATATTATAAAATGTTATGAACATAGCAATGGTATTATGGTCTGGCATTATCATATTTCGTATTAAACATAAATTACCTAACTGTACTTAACTTTCATATTCAAAACACAAATGGTATGCCATGTTGATTTTCTAAACCATAAAGTATATAATAAAACTAATCTTTGATCAAATTACAAGGTGCTTTCATATTTTATGTTGCATTTTAATTCTGAAAATCAACTGCGCATCCCAAATGATATTAGATTTTTTCTAAAATTAGAGAATCATTGAGTTAATTAAAAATTCTAGAAATATCAATTTGTACTGTCAAAAGGAAAACTGAGACAAACTGCATGAATTTAAAAGAAACAAATTAGGTTTCTTGAAAATTACTATTTTAATTTATCTAAACACAAAAATCCTAATAAATGGACCATTCCAAATAAATACCTCGATAAAATCGATACTATTCATATAACTATTTCGTAATTTTGTAAATATGAAATAGGTAATAGTATGACAATTCTCATTGTTGTGTCATACCGGTGTAGTTCGGGACAAAAAAGTAGGTAGGCAAATTGTATTATTTCAAAATAAATAGTCTAGCAATATTTCAATTTCCAAAAATCATTTGCCAATATTAGATAAACTGAGATAGGTATACTTGCTGAAATTTTGCAAATATATAGATATTCAAAATTTGTTCATTTGAAAATATAAATAAATAATTCCGGTTGAAAGTTCATATACCTAGGTAGTTACTCATATATATAATCTCTATTCGTCAGGGCAAAAATTGTCTTGGTCGTCCCAGGGAGCTGTACACCAATTGTGCTGAAATTGGACAATTTTAAATTTTAGGGGATTTTTTAGAATAAAATCAATAAGGGTGCCGAGCTATTGGCTGATGACGTCATCAGGTCCAAAAGTTGAAGTTAATTCAATTAGATTCAAATTTGGTGTGTAGGTCCAATAGTCCCTCACAGTAACAGAAATCCATAAATATTTGTTGAAAATAATTATCAATAATTTTGGCCAAAATCACTTAAATGGCTCTAAAATCCAAATTTGAAATTTAGAATTAGAAATAGAAATAATGAAACTTGGATGTCTCATTCTTATGGTTGCTGGTCTATGCATATGGGGCAGGTTTGTAAAATTTATTTTTTTTAAAACGTGAATTTGTTCACATTTAAATGGTTCTTTTTCATGTAAAAGAGTTTATTCTTATTTTCTAGCAGTTTTTGAATGATTTCCTTCCCTAAAATTAAATCTCAGGAAAATTGTTTTCAACGTGTCAGCCAGGTTCGGTCCCAAAATCAATGAACTTCAGTTTCTGACTTTGGATAAAGGTATAACTTTTATATGTGGTACATTTATAACATATCAGATAAGAAATAGTTGTACCAGATATGAAGACATTCCAGTGAACTATTCAAATTTTATTGGGAAATTAAATTATCAATTTTCCTATCTAAGTAGGAGTATGTATAGAAATTACATCTATGGTCAATTTCTGACACAAAAATTTGGATATATTTTTTCTGTCAGTAATTTTTTGATGAAATATTTTGGAGACCTTTTTAATACATTTTAGAAATAAGAATTCTCATTTTTTATTGGCTCTTAGATTGCACCGTGGTTACAAAAATCTATATTTTCAAAAACCCATAATTATTTGAACAGTGATAGGTTTCCAATGTAAAGAGAAAAATCTTGAAAATTTAATAAAAATGTGTAATGTAAACAAAAACATAACGATAACAATAACAAGATACATGTAGGAATAGATTTAAATTATTGATATAATTTAAAATTACACAAATTTTGTCCGTCTGTTAACATTGATACCCTTGGCAAAACAAATTTCTTCTTTACCCCTTAACCAGTCATTAACAGAATTAGTCACTTCATTGCGTTTAAGAAATTGGAGTCTGAGAAGTGTGCTTTTAGTGAAGAAAAGAGGTAGTAATTACTTTGAGCAAGATCAGGAGAATATAGAGGACGAGGTATACAAGACAAATTGAGATTAAAACTATTTTGAAGTTACTCTTGCAGTATGAGGACGAGCATTTCCCAAGTTGTATGCCATGATTCACTGAGTCTAAAGATCGCCTTCTCTTAGCTTGAATTCTGTCCTTCAACTCATCTAGTAAATCATAGTAAACTTCTGATGTCAACGACTGTCTTTGCTCAAGCAGTTTCCAATGAACAACACCATGACTATCCCAGAAGACTATAGCATCGTCAAAAAATCTTGTGACATAATTGGTTCTAGGAATATCTCCTCCATCCCAACAATTCGTCTGCTTGTAAGTGCCTTCATTTCTTCATATGATCCAGGTCTCATCATCTGTACTCAGCCTTGGTAAAAATTGTTATCTCTAATTTTGAGGAGTAATTCATTGCAAGTTTGGATACGGGCTTCTCTCACTGAATGCATGAAGTACCCTCTTACAAGACAAGTTACGTAGGCAAATCATAAAAATACATAAAAATATTTATTGTAAAAACTAAACTTTCCGATAGCACCTAATTTTGGCTTCAGGGATAGATTGTTTTGAAAAGTACATTTTTACAATTTAGGTCCAACCTCATTTTTTATAGGATCGTTATGTGACCTTGAACCTTGGAGGGAGGGGTCACAAAAAATGTATACCAAAAGATTCACAAAATAATTTTGTTCCACGAAACCAAATTTTATCCAAATCGAATACATCGTGTTTGAACAATTCAAAAACTGGGAAGAATTTTGTTGGGAAAACAAGCAGATTCTCAGTCGCAGCTACTGACAATATTCTAAAAGTTCTAAAAATAAATCGACTATTAGTTATCTCTAAAGTTTAATATCTAATTTTGAGGTTTTATGTAACACACAGATCAAACGTGTATAGTTACACAGCTGTGTATGTATTTTGATACTAATTAATTACCTTATGGTCTCAATAAATTATAGGTATAAGGTATTATGTAACAATGTCCTCGTTTAATGGTGGTAGGTACCTACCTATTCTAATAGATTTTGTTCTGAAATTATAGTTGTATACTTTCAATAATCTCTGTTTTCTTTTAGCACTCAACTTATACACAATCAGTAATATTGAAGTATCATATTTGATGTCAATCAGACAGAGTACAAACATTTTATGTATTTGTGTCATCTTCAAATCAGAGATATGACAAGTACAATAAGCAAAAAAAAGTCGTGAATATCCATATTTAAAATTGGTACTTGATGGATCTAGTGATTGAGATGGCCAGTCCATCAAGTTCCACTGGTTTGTTGAATTCAATGCTTGATGACTTTACTCCTGCAGTGGCAGAGCGCCCCATCATCTTGGAGCCACCACAGCTAGTTCAGGAAATGTTTGAGATATTGCAAAAATAAAGATTTTTTTAAATTAGACTGATGATGGTGCTGCTGACCACAGAAATAAAGTCATCAAAGATTGGATTCGGTAAAATAAATAGAACGTGATGTACTAGCCACCTCAATCACTAGATGCATGAAATAAGCTTGGTCTCATTTGAATATACAAGCAATTCACAATTGAATTGATTTGTATATCAAGCAAATACGGGCATGGCAACAACATCTAATTCTTAGTCCGAGAGCCCGTGAGTTTCACCTTAATTAGTTTCAGATTTAGAAAACTTATTTCTACTGATGCTACAAGTAAAAAATGGGGTAGTCCTACATTCACGGGAAATAGGTTTTCGCGCAAAAAATGATATTTTTATTAAAATTAAGATTAATTACAGTACTACTTGCAAGTAATAGACATATAAAATATATCACTTTAAAAATAACAAATATTTTAAGAATACTTATTTCCAGTGAACGTAGGACTAGGCCACTTTTTTAATTGTATGTAACATCCCCAAATTTCAAGTCAATTGGATAACCGATTTTTAGGTATAGGAATTAACATAGGAAGGACCATTAAAAGTCCTCTTGTGTGCTTGGTCACCGCTGAGACGACAGACGTCCAGTTTCATTTTACTTAATATATCTAACCAATAGGACAAATCACTGTTGGGACCTAGTTTCGTAGGGTGAAGCTTACGGGCTCCCGGACTATCTGGGATTCCAAGTCTGTATTCAAGCTTATGGCGGTACTACAAAGTACTAAGATATGCAGGGTGTTCCATAAGTCCATATGAGCAAGGAAAAAATCAAGTAGGTCATAATAAAAATAATTTATAACAAAATATTTACCAACTTATTAAAACATTTTGGACAACAAATTTATACATTTTTGAAAATTTATATATTAAATGCCATATGGGTCGGTCTGATCACCATTGTGTTCATTGCACAAACTCATTCTTCTGAAAGTGCATACATTAATTGCTTAAAGCAAATCTTGAGTGATTTCATGAATCTCTTCTGTTATTGCTTGTTCGAGGTTTGAAAATCCCACAGAGATCATTTTCACTGGAAGATAAATCGGGACGTCGTGGGGGCCAAGAGACTGGGCCAAATTTTCCAACTCCGGGAACATATTGTTCAGAAAATTTCTCGTTTCGTGTGCAGTATGTGCTGGAGCACCATTTTGCTAGAAATGGACAGAATTTGCAATGCCCCTTTCTTCGATAACAGGAATAAACTCTTCCTGGAGCATCTGTCTGTATTTTTCACCAGTTATACCGTCCGTTAAAAATGGACCTATTATGTGTTTGGCTGATATACCTACCAAAGCCATAACTTTTGTGGATGCTGCTGCCTTATTTGCTCCCAGAAAATGGGTTCTGTTTTGACCAGAAATATAATTGAAGTCTTTCGATACTCGGTTCTACTCAGACAAGAATTGAAATTTCGTTGGTTTCCATAATTTCAGACCCAAGTCTTTAGTCATTACTCGATACAAATTCATCACATCTTCTTCTGACAGACTGGGTAGGGTTATCGGCAATACACTATGTGATAGTTTCAATTTCATCTCCTCGTGCTGACGGACAACCAGATCGTTTTTGATCAAGAATTGATCCTGACCGAAACAGTACTTCCGCCCAGATTTAAATAATTCGTGTATCTGGAGGTACCATATCAAACCGTTCTTTCAATCGTTTCTTTAAATTGCGTTGTCGTGCTTGACTTTTATCACATTCGTGGTACAAAGCGGCTGCAACTATTCTAAATTCGATCGCGTATTCAGCCATTTAAATTGTTTTTAAATTATGTAAACTTTTGTGTAGTTCTAACAGTAGGTATTAAAACAATCGACAATCAAAGTTTACTAATAGCAGCCAATCAGAGCGCGTGTTGGATTAGAGAATCAATACAACTTTTCCTGTCAACATTTTATTTTATTTTGATCGTAGGGACTTATGTACCACCCTGTAGACATTTTTCTTTATTACTGTATATTTTCACTTAAAAGTTTAATTTTATTCAAACAATTTTTAATAATTATGAAAGAATTTGTATTTAACTTTTCAATAAATGCAATTGGATTGGTATTCATGACTCTTTTCTGAAACATTTGATTCTGTCCACCGATATTCTTCTAAGTAGTTATATAAAAGAAATTAAATCCTAAAAAGATTAAATTAAATTTAAATGCCAAACTATGATTGTGAATTGTTACTCTTTTCAGTTATATTTGTAAAATCGTCTGATTTATTGTCTGACAATTTACATGCAACTGAAATCTGCTAATTTTGGGTATAATTTTTCATCGTTAGCGTCTTTTTATCATGGAGATACAAATCTGGTGAAATATGTATATATAGGGACGGATTTGTGAAAAAATATGATTTACCGCAAACTGAAAGCCAAAAATCAATATGCTTTTTCTAAGTATTTGAAAAATATGTTGAATAGACACCAATAGCTTCTGAAGTATATAGTGTAGTTGCTTAAGAACTATGAAAAATTAAATTTAAAAAATGATGATCTGAAAACCTTATGAAAAATATTGATAGGCATAACTTAAGTCCAAAATATAAATGTCTTTCAAAATTCCTGTTAAGTTTTCCGTTTTGATTGACAAGTACTTCAAAACTTCTCAAATAATTTGTACTTTTACATCTTCATTCCCTACTTAACGAATATTCTTCGAGATTTTTTAACGAGAGTGCCATCTCTATAAGCATCTATTTAAGAGTTTCCAATAAAATATGTCACTTATCGTTTTATTTTTTAAAACCTTTTTTTTACGTTTAGCTAGTTTGTTCATAACATGTTTACGAATATTATAAAAATTTTCCATTATCAGACTGCACCAATGCCACGCATTTTAAATAATACCTACATTTACATTGATTTATATCAATATTGTCAGCAGTAACACAATTACAGTGTAGTTGAGGTGCTTTGTAACAGTTAGTGGTTCCTAATTAGAGATAGCAGAATCTTTGACACGCGACTTCAATGATCAATCTCAAAACATGTTCAAGTGTTGAGTTTATAAAATAAATAAATTTTGTCAGCTAGTAGGTACTTGCACGCGAAGACACTACAAATCAAAGTCTAAAGTTAAGATAAGGAATCCACTACACTACATTATTCTGGTGAAATGTATTTGACCAAAATATTGGAAAAATAGCCTTTCATGTACCTAACTAATTTATTTTCTGTCTCACATGTTTTATGTTTAACCTATTTCCTTTTCAGACATCAGAGGTGATGACCTTTATAATTTAAATGATTAAAAATTCGATATACAGAAAAATATAGGTGGCATATTTTTTTAACACTTTCTATATTTTTTTATTTTAAAAAATAATTTAAATTACATTATCATTCTATTTGATTAGAGACATATGGGAATCAATTTAACCACGATAAATAAAATCGCTGCTCTCTCAGATTTATTTATCATAAGTCCGAACATTGATTTTTTCAAAGTTTCAAGACAAAATAGATTTTTTGGAATGGGGTTACTAGAATTGACTTTGAGAAAATGTAATTTGGACAACATTTATTTTTAAACCTTATGACGAAAGGCTTCATGGATAGACAACCTACATCCAACCCGCTAGATAAGTGGTCAAGTTGTCCCCATGGTAGCCGGTTTTAACCCAAGAGGCTGTCAATTGCCGGTCAATGTGTTGCGCTCCCGTTGTGACCGATGGGTTCTGACTATACTGTCTTGGCGAAATACGCACTATACTGGGTCACAGCTGTTGTTGTTGTTATACTCTATATCAAACGGCTTTATTTTCGGATGTCTTGTCATAATTTGAACGAAAGGTTTTCAAGCTTAGACATCTGGAGCGTATGTCTCGTGGTTTCCAGCGCTGGGTATTCTTTCATAATGTATATGTTGTTTTCTGTTTCCATATCGTAAAGCCTGCATGTTTCATTTTCGTCGAGTCCAATTCTCTTCCTGTAGCTTTTAAGTTGCGTCGAGTGACTTGTGCTAAATATTCTAAAAGCTGGTGCTTTCCTCTTTGTAGCCATACACTCCCATTTGTAATTCAGCTTTTTAGAATAAGTATTTTTGCATCTGGCATGGGTGACATTATCGCGTAACTTGTTGGTCTTGGCTTTGATATGGGCTATAGCCAGCCACATCATACAGCCAGCCGATCCCTCTTTGGTATATTCTGCTTCTTTCAGCAGCCTCGGCGTCTGCATACTAGTTCCCTATTGTATCAAGTGGCTGGTGATAATAATCTCTTTGTTGGTGGTGATTTCGGTGAGCCGTTTCGTCACTTCAGCAATTAAATTGTTGTTACTATTAAACTTGGGGCTGTTGATGCTTTAATAGCAAACTGTAATCGATAAATATTAAGAAGAAACCCTTTAACTAGGTCTATGCAAGAAAGGAATCTATCAAGGGTTCAATATTAATTGTAGGGTATGATTTATGAACTCTTTGTTACAAGTTTATTCATCAGTTTTGGATACATCTGGCGTTTGTCACTAAAAACGATTTTAGGAAATATACAAATTTCGAAATATTTTAACAAGTATAATTTTCTAAATAATATAGTACCGTATCACCATTTTACTAAAAAAAAACGAAGTCCATTTTAGTGTGACAAAATTAACTGCTTCTGAATTCTAAGGTCTTCTTGCTTAAAATTTTAACATTTCAATGTAATTAATTAGCGCAACAGAGTACCTAAGTATAAGTATCTACTTAACCTGATCTAAAGTAAAATATATTACAATCTCGTATAGCAGCAATTTGAAATGACCTGGACGCTATAAGGTAATACCCGTATAATTAATTTATTCACAAATCTAATTATTGAAGCGTTGTAAATTGATAGTTAACCCTTCATAGATAATTTAGGAAGGGTTGTCAACCCCACCCCGCTCAACCATAGGTACCTTTCCTAGAATTGGAAATACGTAGAAAAATTTCGTTTTATAGTATACATATAAGAATACTTTACATATACATGTATGTATAATTATATTTACATCACTTAAAAATAGTAGTATTAACTAATTCTAACCACCTTTGATTGTATTTTCATGGGTAATTGCATATGATACAAGATATACCTTCTCTTGTATGGAGTATTCCATCTTTTAATTTCAAATTGAGAGCAGTTATA
>JAUYWI010066409.1:0-15027 GCA_034780595.1 Parotoplana pacifica
GAATTCTATTCATTAGGTGTGTTCAATAATTAAAATCTATGCCTATTAAGCTATCAAAAATAATGAATCGACACACTCTTTTTGCTCTAAATCATGTTCTTCTATTATCATTTTTATTTCCAATTTTCATATCTTTGATTTCTGATTTTTCTTTTATCTCTGTTCTTAATTTCAATTTTATTGTCGATTACATTCTATTTTTATAAAATTAGGTTTCTAGTTAACCTACGAATAGATACTTATTTATCTATCTATACTGCATCAGCTGTTTTAAATTATTTATTGCTATTTGATTATTGTAACTGATGAAGACAAATTTTATTATTCGATTTGAATATTAATTTCCTTCTATTTCACGTAGCTATTTATTTTAATTATTTGCTACGTGGAAGTGTGAAAGTTGTCATTCTATACTTTATACCTATTATATATCTAATAACTTTTAATACAAATACATACATTGGACTTATGTATATTATTGTTTATTAATATTTTCTATATTGTAGTTATATATTTAGTAACGCCTTTTAGGTTTGGTATTTCTTCTGACATATTGAAAATTAACAATTGCTATTTATAATTTGAATTATGGAATGTTTTTTTGTAATAATTGTACATTTCTCCATTTTGCCCAAAATACATATTTTTTTGTGTCCCATCAGAGCTCCAACTACATGTCGTTTTAATTATACATGATTTTTATTATATTTATACAACGTTGAATATTACAGATCTTTTTTCTTTCTATTTTGTACAGATTTTGAAGTACTTATCCCAAATTATGTTTAAATTCAACGTTATTATTATTTGTACTCTTTGGTCATATTTAATCCGTTTAAGAAGATTTCTATTTGCTTAAAACAATAAATGTAAACACACAGGTACAATTACACATATACATCCCATTCACTTCTATTACCTTTAGGAAGTGATGAAGGAGATTTCTAAATTCCTTCTCAAGCATTTGTGGTGTATGTGACTGTAGAAATTCAGTCATATACTCTCGAACTTCCTGCAAATTAGAAAAATCTTTGTTGTGTCTTTGAGATTCTATATTTCGAAATATATGCATTTTTGAAAATTCTTTTTGGGGGCTCATGTAAATGTATAAGCAATCAGATTATCCAAAAATTCCAAGTATCTTCCAACATTTATTGAGCCCCCAACTTCCAAAATCTCAAAATAAAAATTTCCTGGGAAGTTAGAAGCTTTTGCGAACAAGATAAGGTCTGTCACCATCAGTATATCAACTGGTGCCCATTTTCTTACTGAATGTTGTGATGGAAATGATTTTATGTTAATTCACTTTTCATCAATCACATAAGTACCTACGCTGCCTCATACCTCTCCTTTGCAATGTTTCTATCAGTCTGTTGCATACACGTGTGCCTCTAACTGCTGAGCACTCAAAAAGTGCGGTACCCATTTGGCTACAACACTTGTAAGGCCAAGATCTTCTTTGATAATGGCAGGCACAGTTGTGTTAGCCATTCCTGTGACTTCTGAGATGGTTCGACAGGAAATATGATCATTCTGATCTATTAATTGGTGTATTAAGTTCTACATTTTCATCTAAATTTTGGATTCTGGTTTGACAACATTATGCATTCACCTGTCTTTGTACAACTACTGAATTCGCCTAACTTTGACACAATCTTGGCCAATAATATTTTCAAGTAATGTTTTATATGAACAGCGGAAAAATCATTAATAAAAAGTCTATCTCAGCAGAACTCATATTTGCTTCCTAAATAAGTTCAATGAAATTTAAAAAATTGAAATTAATTAAAAAAGTAAAAATATAACAGAAATGTTTTCTCGTACCTACATTGAAATTTAGAAGTAAAATAATATCAACAGATTAAAACATATTAATGAAAGATATTTTCGATTTATTGGAAACAGCAGAGTAAAATATTTATGCAGTTTTGGCAACAAAATCGTAATTAGATTATAGGAAAAAAATAATGCAATGCAAAAACGCAATGATTAACAGGACACCCTATTAATTTAAAGGAAACAGTTACAATTTTATGTTTGATGTAAAAAAACAATATCAAGAATATTATAAAGTATTTTGTAATTGAGACCAACATTTAGCGAATTCCACCAAAATTAAATAATATATAGGTATATATAGGTATAAATACAGGATTTATCATTTAATATTTTATAAAATATACATGTAAATATGTACAACTGGGGTAGGTATGTAAATAATTAATAAAAATAGCATTTAGATACATAGAGTGCTTTCGATGAAGGAGTATGTATGTACGTATATGTATGTATGTATGTATAATGCAGATATCCACAGTACGATGAAAGGAAGACATTCAAAGCATTAAATAACAGTTATAATAATTCGTAATTATAAAAATATTCACAGGAAATATAGGATATAATTGGATGTTAGCTTCAAATACAGAACTTTATAGAAATAACTATTTAAGGGCAGATAAGCTCTAAAAGGTGATATTCTAGTCACATTTTACACGAATTAAACTATTTATCTAAATCTGAAATGAAAATGTACATATAGTAGGTTGACTGAAAAAGACGGTGTCCCGAAAAGGTCATTTAATGATACAAAATGCCCAAAAAACTGTTTATGGAGCAATACAGAACATATTCAGGATTCAAAAGATGTATAAATTAAATAAATTGAACGAGGGCTTTAAAAAAATCGATTTTATTGATTTTCCATAATATTATGTGTGTCAATTGTATATCTTTACACTTTTTACTATGAAAAAAAATTTTCTCAAGATTTTAAAAATGTATTAATTAGAAAAATTTATCAATATCGATTTTATTGATTTTCTATATGTCCATAATATGATTTACATATTTGGCTTAGTTTAGGTAATCTAAAGCCGTTATATTATGAGGGGTTATATCACCTAAACTAAGCCATACATGGCCTACAAATGTACTACCAACTAATAGGAATATGTACCCAACATCCAAGAAAAAAATATTTTCAAGGTCACACCTATAACGTCCTACACCATTTTAGCCAAATGCATAGAAAAATAAAAGATGCATTTAGACATAAATAGAAACATTTTGTCCTATGTATAGAAATGTAATTTAGCTAAATATTCAGCTAAATACATCTTTTGACATTGTTTTGGTTCAAAATATTTGCTGATGGTGCTGGGTAAGAGCCAAAGTGGTCCAGGACGTTTCAAAGAGTTACTGCAAGCTATTATTCTATTAACATTATATTGCATTGTAAAGTTTTTATATAAGGCACTGGAATGGTTCGAGAGGTACTTAGAAGCTATACCTACATGTAGTCCTTAAAGCCAGAACATGGCTCCAATCAGCCAAATATTTCACTTTTACATTCTGAAATCAATTTGAAATCCTTCTAATGGCGTTTTATTGGGTTGCCAAGCTCATCGGATGTCCCCAAAGATGCTTATGCTAGTTCTATGAGCTACTAGAAGCTATTTTATCAGGTCCCAGAGGGTCAAATATGGCGCCAGAAGCTTATAATCCATAATAATTGTTTTAAAAATATAAACACTTGTCTTCAGAATAAAACATCTGATATTGAACTAATTGGAACTATAGCTTTAACTACTATATATACGAATAGCTTACAAGTACTTTTGGCAGTATCTTCTAAAAACAAGAATCCAATATAATAGTAATAGAAGAGTAAAATTGTTTTGATGTTATAAATATGTGATACTGCACTGATTGAAGTCACATCATAGCCTCAAAGATCTGCAAAAATAGCTTGCAGTAACTCTTAGAACCATTCTGGACCACTTTGGCTCTCACCTAGCACCAGTGAACTATTGGTGTTTTAAAATGTATTAGGTGAATATCTACAACTTAAAATACATTTCATTACAACACAACAAAATGTTTCCATTTTTGTCCAAATGCATCTTTTATATTATTTTCCCAAGCCTCTGACTAAAATAATCTATGACGTAATAAGTTGACTCTGTGTGACCTTGAAAATATGTTTTGCTTGTAGATTGCGTCCATATTCCTATTAGATTTACAGACAATATGTGGCTTAGTTTAGGAGAATACAAAGCCTTCCAATGATGTCAATATGGACATTTATGAAGAAAATGAATAAAAACCGATTTATTATAACCTCTTGAAAGTGTTTTTTTTACAATTAATTTATTATAAATTGTAAAAATATACAATTAACCACACATAGTATGGACAGATAGAAAATCAACAAATTAATTTTTTCAAAAAGCCTTCGGTCATTAAAAAAAATTAAATAGATTTTGAATCCTGAGAATAGATTTTCTGGACATTTAAAAAAAATTAAATGACCTTTTCGGGACACTATGTAGGTACCGATATTTATGAAATTTCCCAACATTCAAATTTAGTTAGTAGACCTTCAATTTTAACTTATCCATAGTACACTTCCAAAAATTTATTTAGCTAATGAGGCCATAGAAACTTTAACTGAATTAATATTGAAGAAAATAGTAAATTATAGAAATTGTAATTAAAATGGTAAAATATGTAGTAGGTATAAATCAACATTATTAATAAAGTTCATCCAGTTGACAAAATTGTAACGTCATCGGTCACGTGACTAAAAATTGCTTTCCTAATATCAAATAAGGGCACTAAGACAAACAATTTCAGTCAGAAAAATCATTTGATGTACATAGTCACATTGTTATCCAAGTGCTTAGAATAAATAGCCTTCTAAGGGCAAGTTACTCAGATATTTGTCAAAGTCATTCCTAAACCCGTACCTACAGTATAGCAGAGGGCATCTTTTTGACTCGTCCGATATACTCGAATAATGTAAATTAATCAAAATTTGTCGCAAAAAACGACTTGTTAAAACATGTATTCAAGTAGGGAAACGAGTGAATACAGCTTGGAGGATGTAGTTCGCATATATACATTCTACAGACTTTCTTAAAAAAAACAACAACAACAACAGAAATTAGATTAAACTTTGCAGCAACAGACCTGAAAAAAAACAAAAAATTGTTATCTCTGTACAGAAAGTCTATGCATGGTTGGGTTCATCTTTCGAGCTCTAAAATTAATGCCGACGGATAAAAGTTTATGAACATGATTCTACACCAAAGATTTTATATTTTAACGTCTTTGTTCGACACACAGTTTGAGTATTGAACATGGAACGCATATTGCTGACAACAAGCAGACGACATTATGGATAGATTCGGAAGGGCTGCAATCAGTTGTAAATATACGAGTACATTCGCAACAACTCAAATGATCACGGTTTGCAAATCGGCAATTGATTGTGTAATATCTGGATTCTGAAAGATGAAAAATATTCATACTAATAGTTGTGATATATCTCGTGATTCATAATATATATAAAATCAATAAGAATTCCTATAATTTGAAAATTGAATTATGTAAAATTTAGGACTCAGCATTTTATAAAAAAAGATCGTGATGTTTTAGGTAAATATAATTTTCAAAATCCACTTAGATCTGCCTAAGAGAAAACATTTTTTCAGTAATTACAAATAAAATCCTTTATCAATCATTATTTAGTTATCGTTTTTGACTATTACCCAAAATAATATGATTTTTATTACATTTTCACGAGGTCCATAATGAATATTGATTCTAAGAGGTTGTTCCAAATTTTCAAATTCTTTTCTGGATGTTCATGAAAAACTATTGATTACACATAGAGTAGTAAATACTGTGATCAACTAGTTCTGAAATACTGATACAAAGAAAACCAATACATAATCACATTAAATAAAGAATGCAACATTTCTTCTATGTTAGATTTCATCATGAAAAAATCAAAAATGTTTTTACCTGTTGGCAGGCTGTCATAAATTCATCAACTGAAATCACCCCGTCATCATTCATATCCATACGCTGTTGAGGAAAATATAAAAGTTCAATCACATATTTAGTAAATAACTGTATTTTTTAAACAAAAAGCGGTACAGAAAAGCAGTACATACATTTTCCTGAATTGTAATTAATAGAATCCAACTATATAATATATGGAAAAACCAACGAGTAGACTATTGATTAGCGCTTTTAACTTCGAATATGGTGTTCCGAGTTCGAGGCTCAGCAGACTTACCTAATAAAAGGGGTTCCAAAAGTGGAAAACTAGAAATGCCCAAATCTCCCATGGGAGAAGGGAAACACGAAATGCATGTTTGTATTAGGTGCCCACAAAATGCGTTTTCTTGTCTCAAAATATTTCAGAAACGAAACTACTGTCAACAACATTTTTGCACATTAACTTCACAACGTAATTAGATAATAGATGTGTGGAAATTCAACAATTATTGAACACACACTTAATTCAAACTAATTGTTTTTCATTCATCTGAGATCTATATCGAATAAAAATACATTTTCCAAGCATTCACCCCGAGTGTATAGTATTCATTCATTCAACAGAAAATGTAAAAAAATTCTTTCATAAACTCGGTATATGTGTATATTAGGAATCTACCTCGAAGATCTTATCTACATGGTTACGTGCGGTTGCTTCATCAATGGCCGGTTGCGTGTGACGTCCCAGCAGGTCGTAGATCGAGGAGACAATCTCCGTCAGTTCACTTTTGCTGATTACACCGTCACGGTTGATGTCGTACAGGCGGAAAGCCCACATTAATTTCTCTTCTTCAGTTCCTCTTGCTAAGAGAGAAAGCGCACTAACAAATTGCTGAAAAAAATATTTAAATAAATGAAATAAATTGTAATAAATATATTTTTTTAGAACTGTTCACTGTATTGCAATTGAATAAAATATTTTTCAATAAAGTTGTCATTTTCAAAATTGTATAAAAAAATCAACCTTGAACTCTTCACAAAGCAATTTGAAACACCACATCAATAAATTACAAAACAATACTATTTTTGTTATTTAAGTAAACAACATATAATATAAATTCACCATTTCAAAATAAAAAAAATGCTACATGACTTTTACGTATGATATTCTTTTTTATAGAATAGATATTGTTTACTCCCCCAATAATGAGTATGACAATTTTAAATTCTTTTGAAACTCCTGTTGTTCAGAATAAACCAAATATCATTTACGTGATGTGTTCGTTGCGATAAGATGATTGTGATTTCTATCTTACCAAAGACTATTGGAATGAAATTCATTTTAGCCAAAAATTTTGTATACTTAATAAAAACTTCAATTTTTGCATAGCAAGCAGAAAAAAGCTTAATTGTCATAAAATATATCAAAATAATGATTTTATAATTAAATATGTATAATTTAAAAATACAATAGCTGTCTTATTGAATGACCTTCAATTTACCATTTCTTATATTATTTAGACTTCATCCCATTTTGACATCATAGACTTCATCCCATATAGACTTCATCCCATATGGACTTCATCCCATATTGACTTCATCCCATATTGACTTCATCCCATATGGACTTCATCCCATATGGACTTCATCCCATATGGACTTCATCCCATTATGACATCATAGACTTCATCCCATTATGGACTTCATCTCATCGTAGACTTCATCCCATCCCATCGTAGAGTTCATCCCACCATGAACTTCATTCCATTATCAAATCATTGACTTCATCCCATCATGAAATTCATCTCATTATGACATCTTAGACTTCATACCAATATGACATCATGGAAACTGTAAAAAGCGGGCAAAGTAGCAAAGAGGAGCACAACATTATGGACTAGGAAATCGTCTTAATTATGTACAGCAGATCGATTGATTCTTTCTGGAAAGCAAAGCATATTTGGAACTCTGTTCATGGAGTAAAGTTAATGTGCCACGACTCAAATTCGAAACCCGGGGTCACATACTAAGCCTCGGATACATGCTCTCCAGATAACAACCGTGGTTTCGACCTCAACAACCCAGAAAAAGCTCATGGACTTCCTTAAGAAGATTGGGCATTGCTAATTGTTCTATCCAAATTTCCCAGAAACTAAGACAGAATTTATTGCTGGATAGGTACATATGAGATATATGAAAGAATCTAGCTGGAAGCAATTTGTAGTTTACCACACCTTAATTTAGAAATATCCTTTATTGACTGTGTTAATAAAGAAGTTTTTATGAGAAAAACGGCTAATAAGAAATCATCAACTGCTTTTAAATAAACATAATTAAATAATTAACAACCACAGCCATAACAATAACAGCCATTTGTTGCTATGATCTATTTACAGTTCTCTATTTTGTATTAGATATGGCGTCCATTGATCATAAATGTCACTGATTGCACAGCTCCATTTCTCCGGTACGGCCAAAGCAGATCACACAGCAAATATCTCTCCCCTCAATCATGATGAGCTGATCAAGAACATGCTTCTTTGACAGAAAAGTAACAAATGACCTGTAAAAGTGTGTTATGGTCAAACAAAATGCATATTTCACTGATTGACCGTTGCATGTTATCATATGTTTTTGTTTCTCTAAATAACACCCAGTTATGTTGGGCTAAGGCTGTTTTGATTTTGATGAATTACACTTTGTTAAAATAGATAGAAAAAGCTTGCTTATAGCTAGGTGTAGGTAGATACAATCAGAGTTTGTAGTTTTAATAAAAAAAGGATATTTGAAAAAAAGAGATAATTTAAGTAAGTCTCATGATTTCTAAGTAGCCAGATTAGAATGTCAGCTACATAGATAGTAGGTAGCTAAGCCAGAGACATCTTTATGTGCAAAATTAGATTTATTAAACTATTTTGGGATAAAAATAGGAAAACCAAAGCATAATCAAACTCATTTGTAACACTTAATTGTTCTTATACTACAAATCTAAAACACTTTAAAAGGTTACATTACAATACTTAAAATTCTCTATTCGTGTAGGACACCGTCGAGAAATGATAGTTGGGTTTTATAACCAACATTACTATTAATCATTTTCCTACCTACATATAAACTTAAAAACCAGTAGATCGAAAGAGATAGCATAGTAAATATTATAGATGACATGAGCAGGGAAATTATAACATTGTATTAGCTAAATAGAGCTGCTGATGGGGACGGTCAATATGTGACTTATAAGTACCAACACCACTGCTAGAAGGGGAATTTTGGAGGTGATGGCGGAATTTGTTGGGTTACAAGCGCCAACATTTGTATACAGACTAAATCAAACAAGGAAAATTTGAAAATTAAGATTTGGCATTGATAGGCACCTCTGAGACCACTATAGAACCTTAAACAATCCTTCCTATGTTAAATTCCTATTTCTAAAAAAATCGCATTTTACGTGGCCTATAATTGGTCTATAATTCAAGGTACTCACTTCTGTTGATGTAAGAAGTTGGTTTTAAAAATTGGTTCACGGTTTTCGTAAAAAAATGTTATGTTATTTATATTAAACTTAAATATTACTTGTAAATAGTATTGTATTTAATTTTAATAAAAATAACATAAAATATTTTACGAAAACCTATTTCCTGTGAAAGTAGGACCATACCAATTTTTTAATAATTTGTAACATCACCAGAAGTTAATACCCTAAATTATGGGCCAATTGGATAATAAAATATGAATGTTAAGAAAAAGGAATTTAACAATTGGACTATTTAAAGTTCTCTAGTGGAATCAGAGAGCCTAAAAACGCACCAATCTTAATTTTCGTTTTCTCTATTTCCGAATTGATCTATATATAGGGTGATTCGTAATTAATGTCCGTTTTTAGGTATTTTGAAACTACATATTTATCTTTATTGTTATTGCTCGCTGGTTATTTTTAAAGTATACTTATGTCTCTGGTCAATTGGAATTGGATATTTGAATTTGAATATTTGATTTATTGATTAAGAGCTATTGTTATTGAATCATGGAATTTTGTACTAATTAGATGTAGTTTTATATTGAAACTGCACGATGAAATGGTGTCAAACTAACCTGCAATTTATGAACAATTACTGACTGCATGATCTGATGATGCCATTAGTCTTCGACACGTGTGACGGCTTGTCCAAGAGTTTTCAGAGGGTACCCGGGTCGCGTTCAATCGTTCTCCTGGCCAAAGTAGACCAATGAGTGAACGACGTCAAGGTGCAATCAACGATATTGATGAATGAGTTACTGCTGATAACAGTTTATCCATTCGTATGTTGGTGACATTCACTGGTTTATCTTTTTCAATAATCCAACGAATTCTCAATGATGATTTGCAACTCATATGAATGCGCACCCCAGACGGAAAACAACAGAGAAGAAGATCATGATCATAGTGGCTGTGTCACTCAGTGGTGAACACTTCTTCAAAGTGGTGGATGGGACAATCGATTCAGATCCCGACATTATCTTTCTCCGTGAGATGGGCGAGCATTCTAGATCACTTCCAGAAACACTACCCTTGGAGAATATCCAATTGATTCATGACTGGACTTTACAAATAAAGAGGATCTGCAGACATTCCTAGAAGCTCAGCTTCCAACATTTACCAGACCTATGATCAAAGGCCGTTGAATAATTGAAGAAAGATTTGGACTTCATTGTTGAATGTGAAGGAAATTATGTACAACAATAAGTTGTTTGAAAATTATAGTACCTACATTTTGTAATGAAATAAAACACATTGGAACTTATCATTTTGTTTTGTTTTGTTTTTAACAAAAATTGAAAACGGATATTAAATACGAATCACCCTATACTAAGCCGGGAATTCGTAACATATCTGTTGAAGAGGGATCTATCAAAGGAATGAAAACCGAAACTTTATCTGTAACACAAAAATCCTGAAAATAGAATAGGATGCTATATGATATTGTTTTATTTATTTTATAATTTAATTTAAAAATAGAAGTCGTACGTGTATTGTAAGACATGTACATAAATCTGCCAAAAATAAATATTTTATTTATAGCAGCATAGGGTTTATTTTGAAAAGTTGTATGTAAAAGTAGTGTTCAGAAAGTGATAAAAAATATAAATTCGCATTTTCAAATGCATAACGGTTTATATACAATGACATTAGTAAAATTTTACTTTAATTATTTTGTTATTATTACTAATGCTATATAAACTGTGAAGTATAAAAAATATTTTAGTTTTACATATACAACAGAGTCTATTGTAGATAGCCGAGATATTCATTATTAGAATACAATTTTTTCTATCTCACATACCAAGCAAGCAATTTATTTCTTTATTTATAATTTATTATTTTTATGTTGTCATATACCTATTATTAGCTCTAATCAAATTTTAAATAGAGCATGAACTTAAAAATTAAGTATTGAAAGGTTCAATTTGATCAACTCCACTAATATTTAAAGTAATCACGCAGGTACTTCTTCTATTTGTGTGAATAAAAAATAGCCTTTATAAGAATTATAGTTAATTTTGTTTGTATGAATTTCTAATTTACGACTTTTTAAAATATAACTTTTCTATAAGAGTTTATCGTGTACCGTACTATCAAGGGACCATAGTTTTTGTAAGTATGTATGTTATAAAAAATATACTTTTAATTCCTCAATGCATTATGTATGTGATACAAAAGTTTTCTAATCTTTTTTCTGGGACCGCTAGTAGTTACTTATTATCAAATTGTTTATAATCTGTAGACATTATATTGTAGATAACTAAAAATTATAAATATGTCTTACTCTAGTAATTTTTTGTTGCTTATATTTGTAGAATTGCTCTATTTTTGCACTTTTTAGTGTAGCAATTCGAGCTCTTACGGAATATTTCATACTCGTTGGGAATGGCGTTGTCTGATTCTTTATTATCACAGTGGATTTCTGATTCTATTTTCTTTTATTCTTTGGATTTATTACTTTTACGTTTATTTGTTTTCTGTTGAGCTGTGATTAAATCCTGTATACTCATTTCATTTTCTATATCACACAAATCAGTATTATCTTCTTTATCAATGTTGCTGTCACTTATTTATAGATAATCGACTCCCTTTTCTGTGCATTTCTTCCACTCTTGTTCAGATTTATTTTCTGTGTCTGAATATCTCTTATTCAACTTTCCTCAATTCGTCTTCAGTGATTATATTTTCATTTTCTTCTTTTGTACTGTCTTTTTCATCTGTTCTATCTACTTCGGCTCTTTTGTACCACTTACATTGAAGCGGATAAATTTTTAATTTTACTTCATTTGTGCTGCCATCTCCATCTTCTCTATCACTTTTCAGTAGATTTCTCTATCTTCTTCAGCTTGCTTTTCCTTGAGATTCTATTTCTCCTGTTCGCCTTTCTTTTCTTCGCGTTTCTTTTTCTTTTGTATTCATTTTCTTCATTTGTGCTGTTATCTTCATCTTCTCTATCACTGTTGCTGCAGATTTCTCTATCTTTTTCAGCATGCCTTTCCTTGCGAATCTTTCTCTCCTGTTCGGCTTTCTTTTCTTTGCGTTTCTTTTTCAATAAAAATGATTTTGTTGAACACATGAGGAAATGAAAACAATAAATCAATAGCTTTTCTTGACATCAAAATTGATCATCTTGATAATAAAATTAATACATCTGTTTATCGAAAAACCAACTTATACTAATCATTTATTAAATTATAAGTCACATTCACCTACATTGGGCAAACCCGTCGATAATTAGCTACAAGAATCATGGAACACAATCGTTTGGGACCTATAGCTGAACATGTGGACAATTGTGAAAAATGTGAAAGTGGTGCTCAACTTTTCAAACAAATTAAGATTATTGACAGTGATAGCAATAAATTTAATATATCTATTAAAGAAGCTATTTATATAAAACAAGTTAATCCCTCATTGAAATAGATCACTGTTGAACTGTGGAACTAGATACTGTTTGAAGGTGTTTAACTAACTTTCTGTTATTTCTTCTTCGTTTAATATTTTATTGTAATTTATTAATTGCTTTATTATCATTGTTTTAATTTCACAATTTCAAATTGAAGTCTGACAATGTAAAGTGAATTTACGAAACTAGTCACTATTTATGAATAAACATGACTGTATAAAAAACCTTTCTCCTGTTTATATTTCTCCTTAAATTATGATTCTCTAATTTTAATTTTGTTGATCGTATACTTTTCTCGCAGGTGACATTATAAATGTGAAAATTTAAGGGGGTTTGTTGTTGAGTCAGTTTCATTAACATTTAATATTAAAGTGGATCATTTACTAGGTACATACCTGTCCAAATTTGTGAAGTAGATAGTTGACGGTGATCCAACCATACAAACCTTCCTCAGCCCCAGTGATAATCCGAATCTGGCGGTTAACATCATCTATTACAAAACCATACGATAACAGACCCTGTTTTATTTCGTTCATAATGGCACTTGAAGCATTGTGATTGGTAAAACTGAAAGAAACAATATTTGGATAGCAAAATAAAATATGACAAATATTCCAACCTTATTCTACAAAACAAATGATTGTGAAATAAATCTAATATGTATAATCGTCAGTATTATTCACAGGATGTTATTACTATTATCTTAACTGATAAATTTAAATGCAAAACTTATCGGAAATGTACCACTTTCTTCCAATTATCAATTTGTATTTGATGATTATGCATGTGGACTCTGTAGACAAATCTTTTTCATTGTTTCTAAAACAATAGGTTACGGTATTTTGTAAATTTAACCTGTCATTCCTGTTCATTCTGCCTGCTCCACTCTCCGTTGAATGATATTAGAGCTGCTCCTCTTCCAAATTGATCTTTTTCTTTGTTTCAGAAACAATTGATTACGTCACTTAGTAACGTTGACCTCAAACATGTCGGCTGCTCTAACCTGTCACTAACACCTACACTCATCTTCAATGAGGCGTCTACCTTATGAGGCGACGTATTGTCAGACTCACTCTCCTTCAACGAGCCGCTTACCTCATGAGGCGCCCTAATGTCAGACTCACTCTCCTTCAAAGAGCCGCTTACCTCATGAGGCGCCCTATTGTCAGACTCACTCTCCTTCAAAGAGCCGCCTTTCTCATGTGATGCCCTATTACCAGACTCATCTTCAAAGTGTCGCATACGCAGCTTCATGCTTGCATCCATCTCTTTATCTGGTCAAACTGTCAACGTTAGCTGATCTGCCTGTACTATCCACTCATTATTCATAACCACATGCATGCATTTTATAAAACATGTATAATATTTCTTCTTAATCAAAATCTTATAGGCTTGTTTTGCTTGATTGTCTTCATCAAATGCAATAAACGTGTCTGCAGTCGGCTCAACCTACATACATATCCCATTATACATCCGCCGCTAAGATATGTGAGAGGTTCATCAGTTGCTAAACACAGCTGTCATTAATGGAGCATGATATAATTTTTTCATTGCGATCAAATAATGAGGATTAAATCTAAAAACATTTTTGTAGTAATAAGTAGAAATAAGTAGTGTATTAAAAATGAACAAATTGTATTAAACACTTCTAATTATACAATTTGTTCATTTTTAATACACTACTCATTTCTATGGTTTTAATGACATAGTACAAAAATGTTTTACTACCCAAAGCATTTTTTGGATTTAAAAAGCTAATTCAGAATTTTTTATCGTTATTTTTTACGTTAAAAATGAGAAAAGTTTGTCTCAAAGAAAAATTATCTCATAACACTAGCAGTGATGTTGCTCGGGCCATGGCTGTAGACATTCAGAGAATGTTGGAAGCTTATCGTAGGAGAAAGAGGCGTACTCCAATATAGGCACTCGTTTCCTTTATCCAAATATGAGACAGCAAAAGTAGGAACAGTTTTGATTCCAAAAGAGTGCGAAGAGGAACTAGAAATACGTATAATCAATTCTCATCATCACAGCAAAAAATAAAGAATTGACCCAAGCATGTTCAAGATCGGGCCAAAAATTGATTCCTCATTACCAAAGTAAACACTGGCGATCTTCATCTTATGTACGTACCCTTTATATGATTCAGTTACGCCAAATGTAATAAAAATAGGTAAAGAAACGAAATTTTCTAGCAAGTGTTTATCACCAGCTAAAGGCAGACTCTACTTTGAATCATCATCATCATCAATACGAGAGTGTGTCTATCCCACACCAACTCGGGAGGTCTGGATTGCTGCCTTCCACTCAT